>RYFJ01000103.1:0-283268 GCA_003991445.1 Oryza meyeriana var. granulata | reverse complement strand
AAACCACTTGTGACGATGTTGATGGTAGAACCAATTGGAAAGTACATAAGATGACCAAAAAGAAATTAAACATCTATATCTGTATGGCAAGATGATTGCCATAGCCAGAGATGCTGTTGTATGCTTCATCAACCTCTAGACAGGTTTTGTCATGAATTACACGCATAACATGAACAACTTGAAATCCGAGTGCACAATCCACTGAACACACAATGCTTGTGTATACCCACAACCTCCTTAGATTATATCCTAGATAATGTGCAGTACCATTGCCAACAGAGATTTTGAATGTGGTGGACAGCGGACCACAATAGACTAGCTAGGCTGAATACGGACCTCATGGTTCAAACATGTGATATTTTTTTTCTCTATGCCATGTGCGCGTTCAATCTCAGCCCGATTCCCATGTGGGGCAGGGCGTTTAAACCCAAAAAAGTAATTCCTCTAAAAAGTCCTAGATAGCAAAAAAGATATAAGTGTAAACGCCCCGGTTCCGAGCCGTTAAAAAATTATTTTTATAAAAAAAATAACCTAATTTCAAAAATGTGCTCTCGTGTGCTGATTAAGGACCAAGTGCCATAATCTCAATTTAAATCCTCCTTTGAACCCCAAAAATCTCGCGATGTTCCACAACTTCCTTCCAAAATCCTGAGACTCGAATTGCGAGATTCAATTGTCTCTCCCCCAAATATCCCAAACCCTTGAATATTCAAAATCCTCCCCAAATCCCCGTCCCAAAATTTTAATCCAAATTCAAATATCGGATTTGGATCAAGTTAATCAAATTGCCCTCTTAAACTTCCATTAAATTCTCATATTTGTCCCTTCAAAGTCAAATTCCATCGAGAATCACTGTCCAAAAGGCCCCAAAATTCCCTTGAGCCAAATTCCAAGGAATTAAATTCAAATTCAAAAACCCCTTGAATCCCCTCGAATCCCCCCCTTCTGAATTCTCCCAACGAAGGCAAACCCCTTCTCAAAAAATATCAAAGAGTTATCATCTTGAAGCCTGTTTTGAAATCCTAAGATTTGAACACAAGATCAAAACTTGTGAATTGAAAAATCCTCTCAAAAATTCAAAACAAACCTTCAAAATCAATCTCTGCGGTGAAATTATCAAGGAAACATTGTTTCCAATTGGCCCCATCTTCCCTCTCCGCTCCACGGCCCACCTGGCCCTCAACTTTTGCCCTCTCCTATTCGTCTTCTTGTCCCCCACACACCAGCGAGCATCGACCACAGCCCAGCCTCCAGTGCCCCCGCTCTTTCTCTCTCCCCCGTGCGAGGTCGCCGGCCCACGGGCCGCACGTCCGCACCAAGCAGCGCACACAGCCACCCGCACGCCGCTTCCCCCACACACGTGCAGACCTAGCACTGACGGCTGGGCCTGCCCACAGTCAGTCGTCGTTCCCCACATGCCCGCTGTCGATGTTTTACACCGGCAATAAATATATGGGGCTACTCGGCGGATGGAAACTTGATGGACTGCAAAGGAACACGCAGAGATTTTATACTGGTTTAGGCCCTCGATGTGAGGTAATACCCTACGTCCATTGTGGTGTTATTCCTTTGAGGATTTGCACACAAGTGGTGATTCTGTGAACCAACTCAACCTGCCCTCAGGGGCGCCCTGCCTCCCCTTATATTACTAGGGACAGGGGTTACAAGGTAGGAGTCCCAACCGGATACAGCCAAGGGATCTCCTCTTAGAGATATAACGCATCCAACAGGACTGTGTTTTCCTTATCGTACAAGGCAAAGTCTGCTAGGTACTATATCTCTAATTACAAGGCCAAGCCCCATCCTCTATCCGAGTCCCATATGCTTGTCATAGGTATCCGAGGCCCATGGCACCCACAGTAGCCCCTGAGACCTTCATAGTTGAGTCACAAGCTGATTGCCGAGGTGCTCAATCCTCCATGGTGAAGTCTTCCCGAGTGCATTGCTCCGAGTACTCTTGTACCGATGCTTCTTCTTCCGAGTTCTGCTTCATGTCAGCTGGCAGCGAGGCTATGAAGGCTTCATGTAGATGTATGAATAGTGTGCGCCGAAATAGCGCACCTATTAGTGAGCCCTCGACTTTGTGCTTAATTGTGAAACAATTAACATAAAGTCAAAGATCTTTAACCTTGTAGTCTTTCCCGAGTAGTATACTACCGATATATGAGACTCTTCGGTATTATATCAACCTGGAATATATTTATAGTCTTTGCCGAGTAGAGGCTACTCATATTATGGACTCTTCAGCTTCATGTCAGCTGGAAAGGGGGTTTATAGTCTTTCCCGAGTGCGTCCCACTCGGAAGTTAGACTCCTCAGTGTCATGTCAGCTGGAAAAGAAGGTTTATAGTCTCTCTCCGAGTAGTGCACTAACTCGAAAGTTAGACTCTCAGCGTTCACTCCAGCTGGCAATAATATTGCTCATAGCAACTGGTGGCCAAGCATGTAGGCCGAGTACCACTTTATGAAAATAAAATCCATTGCTGTGTCAGCTTGTACTGAGAAAGATACCTGCATCCCTGATTTTAATGAAGACCAGCTTGTGATCCTTACTATTAAGATATATCCTCGATACCTAGTGGATAGATAGATAACCCAAACACATGTGTTTAGCAATAAGGCTTTCATAAAGCATATCTGTGTTACCTCATCGGCTTCCTGTTGGTAGCACCAGCGTCGTGATTTCAACACAGCCCGCAATGGACCCATATGGAGCGTGCTACTGTAGAAACTCATATCTTGATGGCTACTACCGAATAAGTTCAGCCTAAACCGACCCCCCAGCGTAGGGCTCTATAAGAGTAGCATCCATCGCATGTCAAGATGAGTACTCTAGCGTCCGGAGTAACCTCAATCAGCCAGAAGAATCCTTGTCTGCAAGCCTTTCGACTTATATTCTGGATACAAGCCCGGTTGCCACAGATGCCTGAGCAAGTATATAAGGCAGGATCTACTTACCCTCCTCAGGTGTGACGCCGGTGCATGAAAACTCTGGATGCGCTTTGACGGACAAGGCCTTCTCTGATTCAGAAAAGCCGAGCAGGTATCCGAACCTGCATTAGCATAGGATATCGGCTGGCGACCCTCATGGCATTACCCTACCCAACAAGTTATAGCCAAGCTAAAGTATCCGAAACCTTGCATTAAGCATAGGATTCGCGCTGGCGACCCTCATGGGGCGTACCTAACCCCCCCACCTGAAGTTGTGACCAAATAAAGGTACCCGATTCCTAGCATTAGCATAGGAATTCGGCTGGTGACCCTAATGGGCGTACCCTAGCCGAGTTACGATCCCGAATCAAATACCCGAACCTAGCGTAGCGCAGGATTCGGCGGATGGCGACCCTCATGGGCGTACCTCACCCAGCCGAAGTAGTATACGACCCCCAACTAGCGCCGCGAGGTCGGTTGTCAGCTCACATGGAGAGTAGCCACGGGAAGATGACGTCTCGACTGGCGTAAGTACTCGGTTAGTAGCCCTCATGGAGCATTCCGATGATTCTTGGCAGACTTGTCCAGCCCCCGAGCATTAGGAGATAGGCTCACAGCCCTGAGTTCCTGTCACGCGTATCCGGAGCTGGCCCTGCACTATAAACATAATCGATGAGTAGCACTGATGATTGAAAACAATCACCCGAATAAAATTGCTATTTACAATATATGTAAATATGAGTTCTTCCTCTTATTGATATTAATTTCTCCAAGTAAGTTGACCCCTTACGTTTAAGCACTCTGCCCGACTAATCACAGCCCCTAGCGTTGGAGTTGGCTCATGGCTCTTTCCCAGACATGTGTTTTGGGGTGACTTGAGTTCGTCTTCATGGAGCGCAAAGTTTCACGGATCAGGATTATGCTACTCGAATACTTTTGCCAATCATTTAAGAGAAAAAGACAGAAAAAAAGTGCAGCTTGTTGCACCTATAGGTGTAAGCGGCATATAAGCAAAAAAAATGGGGGGGGCAAGGCCAAATGAAGAACTATTTATCAGAGAAACGACTTAAGCAATGCATTCGTATTTTGAGTGGGGATGCCATCCTTGTGTTTGGGCTTTTGAGCCCCCCGAGCTTGTCACTTGTTGTCCCTGATAATCATTGGTTGTTGAAAGTCAAAGACGGTTGTGACCGATTGCCACAATGAAGCCGTCTGACTTGTGATTGCGACCTCCCGACTTAGTCGGGATTCGCGTCGTTGTGCCCTTCCGCTTCTTGTCAGGGTGCCTTCTTGTTCTCGAGGGCCTCAGCCACTAGCGTCAGCGAGTCGGCGTATTGTTCGCCATGTCGAATAAATCCTTGACAGAGTTAGAGGCTTCCGCGGTATTGTCGATGAAGCTAGGTGTTTTGACTCCTTTTTCGAAAGGCGGCGATGACGACCTCATCCTTGATCATTGGGGACTGAATTCTTCTTCTCAAAGAACCTCTGGATGAAGTTCACGAAGAGACTCGTTCTTCCTTTGATGTAACTGATACAGGTCGTACTCGGAAGATGGCATCTCGTTATGTTCCCTGGAAGTTGGCAATTGAGCGTTCCCGGAGTTCTCCCCAGGAGACAATTGATTGCTTGGGAAGTCCTGTTAGCCATTCTCGCTGAACAACGAACGGAGTCAGCTAAAGCGACTGGGAGGTAGTTAGCCATGACTTTGTGATTTCCTCCAGCTGCTGCGGATCGCCAGAGTGTAGACCGTGGCCAGGACTCAGATTGTCTGCCGTCGTATTTGTCGACGCCTGTAGGCTTGAAACCGACGGCCAGTCGACCTGTGTAGCTCCTGGGTGAAAGGCCGTATGCCTTCGTCTTCATAGGCTCCGACTCTGAATACGGCAGCGAAACCGCTCGTCGGTGAGGCCGAAACGCTGTTCTTGTCTTCCAGTTGGCGTTGCTCATCTTCTTCTCGTTTCCACAGCGCGAGCGATGATGTCTTGCCGAAGGTCACGCCGTAGTCGGTCTCGGAGTCCTGATCGTCCCGACGTTGCTTTGACGTCGCCCGGTTGTCGTTGGGGGTGCCGAGTGATGCCTGACGTGCCTCCGTATGCGGCTGATTGAGCTAGCCCTTGCGTCGCTTTGAGGTAGATGAGACTGCCATTGGGGATGTCGACCGGTTGGTCGGTATGAGGGTATCACCCGACTGTTGGTGCTGCTGACATGCAGCAGCAGTAAGCATGGCTTTTATCCTTGCGATCGTCGGGGTGGCCTGGTGATCAGGCCCAAACTAGAGTGTATCCGTAGAGTCGCAGCGGCCACGATGTTCTGTTGAGGAGTAATGAAGATGTCGTGGTCGCAGACTCGGGTTTGGAAGATTTGTTGCTATACAGTCCACCCGGCCCTGCGTAGAGCATCGTGCCGGCGTCTTGTTCTTCCTCTTGTTGCTCTCTCCAATCAGTGTGCTTCCTCCCTCTTGCTGCTCGCGTAGTCGGCGTGATTCCTGCAGATAGGAGTAGAGCCTTTGGACGCCATGAAGATTTCTCGTGGCGGAGAAGCTTGCCGCAATTGCTGTCCGACTTAGAGTGGAATCCGATTGAGAGTCGTAGTCCAACTGAGAGTCATAGTCAGAATAGTTGATGGGGTGATTATAACTCCGACCTCCCTAGATCCGATCTCGAGCGGCTCTGGGCCGTATTCGAGTCGACTCCAGAGGATAGGGTTTGCCACGTCGGATGTTGTCTGAAGATATCCATGGTGTTGCCGAGTCTGTACGGGAGATTGACGATCTCTTCCCTTCTTAGCTCAATCTTGGCCAGCTCAAGGCCGAGTCCGAGTCGAACATCGAAGGAAAGAGTTGTCCCGAGACCCAAACAAGATGAAGATTCCGTAGCAAGCGATGAGGGTTGCATTGCGGCGTCGTGTGGACCGACTGCTGGAGTCGGCCGATTCCCTGCAGATTAGATCGAGTCCGAGTCGGCCAAGGTGAGATGCCGATCTTGTTGGCGACGAAGTCGATGCTTCGAATGCAATCTGTATCTCCGGGGAGAGTTTGCCGCCGTCGACTCCGGCTGCTGGAATCCATCGAGCTGTAGATGTAGATCGCGCCGAAGCCCCTACCAGGCGCGCGCCAACTGTCGATGTTTACACCAGCAATAAAAAATATATAGGGCTACTCGGTGGATGGAAAACAATTTGGACTGCAAAGGAACACGCAGAGATTTTATACTGGTTTAGGTCCTCGATGTGAGGTAATACCCTACGGTCCAGTGTGGGGTTATTCATTTTGAGGATTTGCGGTGTGATTCTGTGAACCAACTCAACCTGCCCTCAGGGCGCCCTGCCTCCCCTTATATACTGCGGGGACAGGGATTACAAGTATAGGAGTTCCAACCGGATTACGGCCAACGCGATCTCCTCTTAGAAAGATATAACGCACCCAACTAGGACTGTGTTTTTCTTATCGTACAAGGCAAAGTCTGCCGAGTGTGCTATTATCCCTAATTACAAGGCGTAGGCCCATCCCTATCCGAGTGGCCCACATGCTTTCATGAGGTACCCGGGGCCCATGCACCCACAGTAGCCCCTGAGACCTCATAGTTGAGTCACAGCTGATGCGAGTGCTCATCCTCCATAGTGAAGTCTTCCGAGTGCTTTGACGTCGCCGGTCATCGTTGGGGTTGCCGAGTGATGCCTGGTGTGCGTCCGTATGCGGCTGACTGGAGCCAGCCGCTCAGTGTCGCTTTGAGGTAGATGAGGCTTCCGTTGGGGATGTCGACCGGTTGGTCGGTATGAGGGTATCACCCGACTGTTGGTGCTGCTAACATGCAGCAGCGGTAAGCATGACTTTTATCCTTGCGATCGTCAGGGTGGCCTGGTGATCAAGCCCGAACTGGAGTGTATCCAGTAGAGTTGCAGCGGCCACGGTGTTCTGTTGAGGAGTAACGAAGACGTCGTGGTCGCCGACTCGTGTTTGGAGGATTTGTTGCTGAGCAGTCCGCCCAGCCCTGCGTAGGGCGTCGTGCCGGTGTCTTGCTTCTTCCTCTTGTTGATCTTGCAGTCAGCGTGCTTCCTCCTCTTGCTGCTCGCGTAGTCAGCGTGATTCCTGAGTAGGAGTAGAGCCTTTGGATGCCACGAAGATTTCTCGTGGCGGAGAGAAACTTGCCGAACTGCTGTCCGACTTAGAGTCGGAGTCCGACTAGAAGTCGGAGTCCGACTGAGAGTCGAAGTCAGAATAATTGATGGGGGTGATTACAACTCCGACCTCCCTAGATCCGATCTCGAGCGGCTCGGGGCTGTATCTGAGTCGAACTCCAGGGGATCGGGTTTGCCGCGTCGGATGTAGATTGTAGATATCCGCGGCGTCACCGAGTCCAAACGGGAAATTGATGATCTCTTCCTTTTTTTGGCCCGATCTCGGTCGGCTCAAAACCGAGTCCGAGTCGAACACCGAAAGAAAGAGTTGTCCCTGGATGCACATCACGTGCTTGACAAAAATGTCGAGCCAAAGAAATATATCCGGCCGTGCACCAAAGTCAACCACGTCCCGTCCCATCCCTCGCCACACCCATTCCTCCTTGTCCCGGCCAGAGCAAGCTTGCGGCCCTCCTTGTCAACACTGCGAACCCGAGCCCGGTGCAGAACGTGCTCCGCCGCTCACCATGGCGCTTGGTCAAAAAAAGCCGGCTGAAGCCTGAAGCTTTTCTCGCTAGCAAGGTCAAAAACCGCGTGCGCAAAAATCCTGTCCTGTCCCGTCGCCATTCTCTCTATCTCCCCTCTTCTCTCTGGTGACTGCGCAGCCTAGCGATGACGCCGGCCACAAGAGCACTGTAGCGTCCCGTCGCATCGACCAGCTTCGCCATTGACATCGTGGAGCTCCACTGCCTCTCTCCATCGTTGCGACGTGCCACTCCCCACCTTTAAATGGACCAATGGAGCCCCACTCGCCGCACTGCAATCGGGCAAGCCTCGCCGCCGCAAATTCTCTCTCGGCTGACCGCCATAGCCGGTTGGCCTCGCTCCATTTCCACCACTCCAGAGCCCAATCAACCGAATTGACCCCGCCGCCGAGCTCCCATCACTTCGCGACCCCCGGCAGAGCCTTTGATTCCGTCTGAACTTCGCCCTAGCGGAAACCCCTAATTCGGGCGCTGTCGTTCTGCCATTACCGCTGCTTCGGGAACTCACCGGTAGAGGCCAAATTCCTTTCTCCCTGGCTTCCTCCCTTCTCACCGCATCCGAAACAACCCATCCAGGCCCCCTCCGCCGCTCATTTGGTCGCCGGCGATGACCATACGCCGCACCACCTCGCCGCCGCTTGCTATCTCTCACCGCCAACCGTCATCGTACCCCATCTGTCACAGCCCTAGATTTAATTTCAGGTAATTAGTGTTATGCCCTGCTGTCATTAGAGTGCACAATTTAAATTTCTGTATTGTCACTTCATGCAAGTTAAAGTTTGCAATAATTAAACCCGAAATCGGCAAAAACAAAACACTACTAAAAAGTGCATCAAATTGAACAGAAGTGTATATGGGAGATAATTTATTCAAATATTAGTTTATTTATAATGAATTAATATAATTTTTCCAGAATTTAATTCATTAGTTTAGACCCCTTAAAAATTAAAACAATTTTCAGCCTGGGTCTTTTTTGTTGAATTTCTGTGAGTAAACCATTTTGAATTTTTGTGTGAAACTTTCAAAAATGGAACCTAGGTAGTCTGGGCTAGCTACACAAAAATCACCATATTTTTAACACCAGTTTTGCTTACTCAAATTGATTTTTAAATGAGAGGAAGAGGAAAAAATCCAGAAAATCCCTCAAAATCAATGTTCACCAGTTTTCCTACCCATCTTCCTCTCGTTTCCATAGGCCTCCATGGCAGGGACCCACCTGGTAGTGACCTGGACTTGCTCAGCCCCCTGTCCAGCCAACCCAAGAGAAAGGACACGCCCTGAGTTGTCACAGAAGGTTTGCGACGCGTGTTTGATGTCGTGGCAGGTGAAGAACTCTTTCTCTTGCCCTCTAACTTCCCTAGCTAGCTAGCCTAACCTCAAACTTCAAACCACAGACGCGAAGAAAACCCAGAGAGGAGGGCTTCCCTTGCCTCTTTTTCTCCTCTTCTTTGCTGCCGGCCGTGGAGAAGAAGCCGTTGTCGCTGCTCGGTCCTCCGGCGATCTTGTCGTCTCTTTCGCGTTCCCTACTCACCTCCGCATGCCATAGCTCCTGCCCTAATCTTGTCTCCTATCTCGCAGTCAATCGCCAGGAACGCGGCCTCGCCACCGGCGCCCGGGAGCGCGCCCAGCGTGCGGCCACGTGGCAACGTCGCCATTGTGCAGCCGCGTCGTCGTGTCGGCGTTCCCACCGTTCGGGCTCGTCTCTGGCTGAGTAGTGCCGCCTCACCTCCAGCTCCAAGATGCCCCAGGTAGCCCTTTCTGCCCCACCGTGAAGTGGGAGATCGGCCACTGTCTTCTCCGACTTGGCGAGCTCCGCCGCGCCTGTTTTCCACTGAGCCGGTGAGCCATCCTTCCGATCCTCGCGTGAGCAGCCTCCTCTGACCTCCTTAACCTCCTGCATGTGTTGTCTCCACCGCGCATGCAGCGAATCGAGCCAGCCATGGTGAAGCCAAGCTTCAGAGCATATATAGCCATGGGGCTTACCATGGGGTTTTCTGCAGCCACCGGAGCCCCTCTGACCTCCTTCGACCTAGAAAACCCCATGGTAAGCCTCATCATGCTCCCTAGCCTCATCACCTCCCTAGCCACCTCATCGAGCTCGCCGCCGGCAAGCTACTGTCCATCACCGGCGAATTTTTGAGCACCGTTAGGTTTGCAGGGACCTCGGCTACATTTTCTCTTTTGGCCGCAACTTCAACCGAGCCGCCGTTCACCGCCGGCGCCGGCGAACAGAGCCGGTGGCCCAACCAGCCTGTGCCTCCCCTATTCTGTGCCGCCGACAGGTGGGCCCGGGCTGGGGGAAAAGAGAAAAGAAGAAAGAATTAGGAAAATGATTAAGGGATTTAATTTACAACAGAAATATGGCCAAACTTTGAAAATCCATAACTATTTCATTTTAACTCCTTTTTGAGTGAAACCAATTTTGTTAGTTCTATAAATTTGTGAACTTTAATACTGTGAAATAAAATAGGACACTTCTATATAGAAAATGTCTATAAAATAATGTGAAGCAAAAAATAACTTATTTTGTGCCCAAGAACTTTGTAAATTTTTAGAAGATTCATCCTAATTGCTAAAAATATGAAACCACTTTTGTTTAACTCAGAAAATTGTAGCCTTTGCTGTGGATAAATTGTTTTTGACAAAATTACCTCCCAAAATAGGCCTAAGTAATTTCTAACCCTTCTTTTTGACAAACTTGAGAAATTCATATCTAAACCTTTTTAAATCAAATTTCAGTGAACCAAATTTTGTTGGAACCAGTAGGTTATGCTCTTTTATAAAAAAATGCATGCCTTCTTGAAATCTTATCAGAAAATGTCAGTCAAATATAGCAACTTCAGTTTACAATAAAATATTTACAGAACTGCCATTTTCAGCCTTCCTATCTTGTTATTTTTGTAACTCTTAAACCGTTAAAAAAGGTTTGAAAGGTTTCTTTCACAAAATTCACTTTAAAATGTTAAATACCTACTGTTTTTATCTCATAATTAATTGATCATTTTGCATAGACATGTTTATTTGATTCTTATTCGCATATTTGCTTTCTATCGTTAGATTCAGGATATTTGGAGTACGTGGAGCAAGAACCTGAGGTTGAGTGTGACTTCGTGCCGCAGCAAGGCAAGAATCTAAGCATATTGAACCTATGTCTTCAACAAATTGATTTGTTTACGAAAACAATATCTATATGCATGTTTCGGTCTATTTTAAAATGGGAAAAACGGGTAGAGTCAATATTGCCCAATTGTATGCATTTCTATTCCTTGGTTGTTGATTCCATGTTTTTACCTTGTCACCCCTGGTTAAGGACTTTGGGATACTTTTATTTTATCGAATGCTTAGCCATGCTTAGTTATAGACTTAGAAAAATCCGATAGATGGAGCTATCGGTTCAAAACTAGTTTAATACGAATGGATGGGTTAAAATCTGAAAAGAATAACTTCTGATTTATAATTGAGAATATGTTTGACTTGGACAGATAATAGTGCGGTGACAGGATGGTGTTTCCCCGATGCATGTAGCTCCGTCTGGGTCGTTAAGGACCGAACATGTTGACGTCTATTCAAGCACCCTACGTACTTCCACAGGCTGGGAATGGGACGGCTTAACTTAGTAGCACGGGAGGCTATGGCCATCTACGCCCGTCCGTCAGTCGTGAGGATGGTCATTCCTTTGGAGGGCCTCGTGCGCGCTTGGTTTTGGCCGGAGGTGCCTCCCACGATGGTGAGCCCGCCTTGGTCACTTGTGTGTGTGGCTAAGTCATCGGGGGCCCAAACGTGGTTTAGGTGGTTGGAGCTAAGCGTGGGAAAGGTTTTATTGTGACCTCTAGTCCGCACTCAATGTGTAGAGTGTGGGTACCGATGGGTACGGATCAAACTAGAGTGTAGCCGTTTGGCTTCTATCACATCATGTGAGTAAAGATGTACACCTCTGATCAGAGTAAGAACTATTCGAATAGCCGTGTCCACGGTTACAGGACGGCCGCTTGATGTGTTAGTCAGTCTATGTTAGCATCCAACTTGGGATATGTGGTTATGGGATTATGTGGTTATATCATGACTTAGGATAGTCATGGATGGATGGGTTTATATGAGAGGCTTTGGTGTTAAATATGAATTGGTTTAGTCATGAAAGATGGTATGCTTGTGTAGCATATTTATTTGGGCAATGGTGGCCCATTGTTGATGTTAGAGCATGGGATTGTGCTCATTTTCACCTCTTTATCAGAACATATTACTTACTGTCATGAAATTTCAGATTGCTATTTTTCGCAAATGCTTATAGTTTCAAGGTATTATTTTGCTCAATAAACTTAGCTTTATGCAAAACCAAATCAACATAGCCATATTCCTTGATGTAGAGACTAGCATTACTCCTTTGTACTATTAATATTGTGTAAGTCTAGCTGAGTACCATTCGTACTCACACTGCATATTTTTCAGGTGAGGATAACGACGATGTTGGTGTGGTCTACTATTATCCCGCCGAGGGTGGCGAGGATAATGTGTAGTTGGAGTTAAGCTCTATGCTAGTCGTTTGCCTTGTGGGTTTGGTATGGCACCACTGGTTTTATCCTTTAAGTTTACATTTCCGCTGCTATCTTTTGTGTTACTCTATGATGAATTAGGGTGGGTGAACCCTCTATGTAATATATATAACCCTGCTGCACTTTTATCCATATTTAGAGTACTTGTGATGCTTCTCAATTGCTTGCGATGAAAGTGTGAAGCTAGTCGCTTTCCTAGGAACTAGCTGAACATGAGTATGAGTTGTGTATAATTGAGATGGTTGGGGGATAGCTACTGTGGTTCGAGTCCTCTGGGGTACGTATCGTGTTTGGTCGCCACCATCGAGTGGTTTGACGGGCGTATGACGGGGAGGACTGGCAAGCTATCCTTATGATTATCTCTTTTGTACACTTCTCGGCATCTCGGTTATTATATTGGAAGGGGTCAACCGTGATCATGGACACATTGAGGTCGAGTGGCTATTATGCGTGTATGGATCCCACTCGTCCAACAATATATGGTGGTCGCGTTGGGCACTAGACGATATAATACTCGGGGTGTCCACAGCAGTTTGTATCAGAGCAATACTGACTGTAGGCTAGAGCTTAGCTTGGTGATTGCAATAATACTTGCGAAAGGTTCAAAACAAACTATTTTTCGAAAACCATTAGGATGGGTGATCCTTTTTGCTTCTCATCCCTTTCTAGTATTCATCCTCACCTTGCTGTGATTTTATTTGTAAAATCAACTCTATGCTTGTCACATTCAAATGATAGTTCGAAATGAAAGCCGGTATGTCGAATGTAAGGAAATTACTCTCACTTTACTAAAAACGATGTAAAATTTTATAAACCAGTGAACTAAATGGTGCTTTACTATCCCCTGAACCTACCCTAAAATTTCTACAAATTTTGGAAGCCTACCACTCCAGTTTCAAGCTCCATCATGCAAAAACCCGTATTCTGGAATTCTGGACCAGCAACTGTTCATGATTTTCTACAGAAATTTCTACTCATCCTTTCCCCTTGCCATTTTTTTTGGAGACTCTCAACTATACCAGGAAGCCTCACAAAAATTTCCAAAATTTTATCTCTTCTGTAGCCCCTCTAAAAATTCATGAATTTGCTGCTGTCTGGCAGTCCTAAAAATTTCAGATTCTAGTCTTCTGAAAAATAAGATATGAAACCATGAAGAATACACCAAATAAATTGTTAAAGGGTACTCCCAGCTGAGAGACACTCGCTATAAAATTACTTAGATATCTACTATGGCCATATGATTGTTGGTTTAATTGGATCTTTGATCTTTCTTTTATTTCAACGGGTAGTTCACGGTCCTAATTATGCCCTCGCAGGAATGTGTTCGGTTCTTGTTGATTTTTGTGGTTCTTGTTCAGATTGTAGGAGTAGTGTGAGTTTACTTGGTTTTTCTTTGGATCTTATTGAAATGCATCATAGCATGCTAGGCTAACCATATCGCCATTTCAGTGCATTTGGCGATTTCATTCGTAATAGTAGTTCTATAACTTAAATAATGCTGATATGTTATCCTTCCCTTATAGCTTGCAACCAATTGTAGTTCCCTTTGCTAATAATCATGTGTGGGTGCCATGGGCCCCGGGTACCTCATGACAAGCATATGGGCCACTCGGATAGAGGATGGGCCTAGCCTTGTAATTAGAGATATGGTAACCCTTGGCAGACCTTGCCTTGTACGATAAGGAATATATAGTCCTAGCCGGGTACATTATATCTCTAAGGGGAGATCTCCTAGTTGGAATCCGATGGGGACTCCTACCTTGTAACCCTGTCCCCCAGTATATAAGGGGAGGCAGGGCGCCCCTTGAGGGCACGGCCAGACGGTTCATCAAAATCGCCACCATAATTCCTCAAAGGAATACATACAAACTGGACGTAGGGTATTACCTCACAACGAGGGCCTGAACCAGTATAAAATCTCCTTGTGTTCCTTTGCAATCCACCGAGTTTCCATCCGTCGAGTAGCCCCATATTTATATTGCCGGTGTAAAACATCGATAGTTGGCACGCCAGGTAAGGGCTTCGACGCAATCTACATCCACAAGCTCAATGGATCCAGCAACCGGAGTCGACGGTGGCAAACTCTCCCCCAGAGATACAATTGCATTTGGAAGCCTCAACTTTGTCGCCGACCAGAACGACAATCTCACCTTGGCCGACTCGGACTCGATCCGATCTACCAGGGAACCGGCCGACTCCACGCCAGTTGGTCCTCACGACGCTGCAGCAACCCTCATCGACTTGCTGCGGCAATCTTCATCTTGTCCAGGTCTCGGGACAACTCTTTCCTTCGGTGTTCGACTCATACTCGGCCTTGAGCCGGCTAAGATCGAGCTAAGAAGGGAAGAGATCGTCAATCTCCCATATAGACTCGGCAACGCCACGGATATCTTCAGACAACATCCGACGCGGCAAACCCGATCCTCTGGAGTTCGACTCGGATACGGCACAGAGCGGCTCGAGATCGGATCTAGGGAGGTCGGAGTTATAATCACCCCCATCAACTATTCTGACTACGACTCTCAGTCGGACTACGACTCTCAGTCGGATTCCGACTCTAAGTCGGACAGCAGTTCAGCAAGCTTCTCCCCGCCACGAGAAATCTCCATGGCATCCAAAGGCTCTACTCCTACTCAGGAATCACGCCGACTACGCAAGCAGCAAGAGGAGGAAGCGCGCCGACTGCGAGAGCAACAAGAGGAAGAAGCAAGACGCCGGCACGACGCTCTACGCAGGGCCGGGCGGACTGTACAGCAACAAATCCTCCAAACCCGAGTCTGCGACCACGACGTCTTCATTACTCCTAAACAGAATATTGTGGCCGCTGCGACTCTACTGGATACTCTCTAGTTCAGGCCTGATCACCAGGCCACCCCGACGATCGCAAGGATAAAAGCCATGCTTACCGCTGCTGCATGTCAGCAACACCAACAGTCGGGTGATACCCTCATACCGACCAACCGGTCGACATCCCCAACGGCAGTCTCATCTACCTCAAAGCGATGCCGAGCGGCTGGCTCCAGTCAGCCGCATACGGAGGCACGTCAGGCGTCACTCAGCAACCCCAACGACAACCGGCGACGTCAAAGCAACCGTCGGGATGATCAGGACCTCCGAGACCGACTACGGCGCGACCTTCGGCAAGACATCATCGTTCGGCGCCGTAAACGAAAAGAAGATGAGCAACGCCAACTGGAAGACAAGAACAAGCGTTTCGGCCTCCACCACGAGCGGCTTCGCCGCCGTATTCGGAGTCGGAGCCCTCATGAAGATGAAGGCATACCGGCCTTCACCCAGGAGCTACAACAGGTCGACTGGCCATCGGGTTTCAAGCCTACAAGCATCGGCAAATACGATGGCAAGACCAATCCCGAGTCCTGGCTCACGGTCTACACTCTGGCGATCCGAGCAGCTGGAGGAAATCACAAAGTCATGGCTAACTATCTCCCAGTCGCTTTAGCCGACTCAGCGAGGACGTGGCTAACAGGACTTCCCAAGCAATCAATCGGCTCCTGGGGAGAACTCCGGGAACGCCTCATCGCCAACTTCCAGGGAACATATGAGAGGCCATCTTCCGTGTACGACCTGTATCAGTTACATCAAAGGAAGAACGAGTCTCTTCGTGACTTCATCAAGAGGTTCTCTAAGAAGAAGAATTCAATCCCAATGATCAAGGATGAGGTCGTCATCGCCGCCTTTCGAAAAGGAGTCAAAAACACCTTGTTCATCGACAAATACACGCGGAAGCCTCCTAACTCTGTCAAGGCTTTATTCGACATGGCGAACAAGTACGCTGACTCGGTTGATGCTGTGGCTGAGGCCCTCGATGACAAGAAGGCACCCTGACAAAAGAAGCGGGAGGGCACCAACGACGCGGTCCCGACTAAAGTCGGGAGTCACAAACACAAGTCAGACGGCTTCATTGTGGCAATCGGTCACAACCGTCTTCGACTTTCAACAACTGAAGATTATCAGGACAACAAGTGACAAGCTCGGGGGCTCAAAAGCCCAAACACAAGGATGGCATCCCCACTCCCAAATACCGCACAGCTAAGTCGCTCTCTAATAAATAGTTCTTCATTTGTCCTCGCCATTGCTGCAGCCGCTTACACCTAATAGGTGCACAAGCTGTACTTTTTTCTGTTTTTTCTCTTAAATGATTGCAAAAGTACTCGAGTAGCACAAATCCTGATCCGTGAAACTTTGCTCTATGAAAGACGAACTCAAGTCACCCAAAACGCGTGTCTGGGAAAGAGCCACGAGCCAACTCCCAACGCTAGGGGGCTATGACTAGTCGGGCAGAGTGTTTAAACGTAAGGGGTCAACTACTCGAGGAAATTAATATCAAAAAGAGGAAGAACACGCATTTACATATATTGTAAAATGCATTTTATTCGGGTGATTGTTTTCATCATCAGATGCTACTCGTCCGATATCTTTAAATGCAGGGCCAGCTCCGGATACGCGTGACAGGAACTCAGGGCTGCGAGCCTATCTCCTACGCTCAGGGGCTGGACAAGCCTGCCAAGAATCACTCAAAATGCTCCATGAGGGCTACTGACCGAGTACTTGCGCCAGTCGGGACAACATCTTCCCTGGCTACGCTCCATGTGAGCTTACAACCGACCTCTAGCACTAGTTGGGGGTCGTATACTACTCGACTGGGTGAGGTACGCCCCATGAGGGTCGCCAGCCGAATCCTACGCTAATGCTAGGATCGGGTACCTTATTTGGTCACAACTATGTCAGGTTAGGTACGCCCCATGAGGGTCGCCAGCCGAATCCTATGCTAATGCAAGATTCAGGTACCTAGCTTGGCTATAACTCTGTTGGGTAGGGTATGCCCCATGAGGGTCGCTAGCTGAATCCTATGCTAATGCAAGGTTCGGATACCCTACTCGGCTTTCGTGAAGTCAGAGAAGACCTGTGTCGTCAAAGCGCATCCGGAGTTCTCATGCATTGCGTCACACCTGAGGAGGGCAAGCAGATTCTACAGTATACCTACTCAGGCTTATGTGGCAACCAGGTTGCATCCAGAACGTAAGTCGGAAAGGCTTGCAAATAAGGATTTCTCTGGCTGATTGCGGTTACCAACACCAAAAAACTCATCCTGACATGTGATGGATGATACTTCTATAGAGCTATGCTGGGTAGGTCGGCTCAGGCCGGCTAATTTGGTAGCAGCCACCAAGATATGAGTTTCTATAGTAGCATGCTCCATGTGGGCCGCCCACAGGCTGAGTTGAAATTATAGTGCTGGTGCTACTGACAGGAGCCGATGAGGTAAACAGATATGCTTCATGAGAGCCTTATTGCTAAAACATATATGTTTGGGTATCTGTTTTATCCACTAGGTCTCGAGGATATATCCTTACAAGGATCACAAGCTGGTCTTCATTAAAATTGGGGATGCAGGTATCTTTCTCGGGTACACCTGACCACGCCGTGGATTTATTTTCATAAAGTGGTACTCGGCCTACATGCGTGGCCATCAGTTGCCATGAGCAACATTATTCCCGCTGACATGATGCGGAGAAGTCTAACTTTCGAATAGTGCACTACTCGGGAGAGACTATAAATACCCATTCCCGCTGACATGACGCGGAAAAGTCTAACTTATGGGTGGGACGCCACTCGAGAAAGACTATAAACCCCTCTTTCCAGCTGACATGACGCCGAAGAGTCCCATATACGAGTAGTATCCTACTCGGCAAGACTTATACCCATTCCGACTGACATGAAGTCAAAGAGTCCTATATACGAGTAGTTCCTTGCTCGGTAAGACTATAAATCATATTCCGGTTGACATGATACCGAAGAGTCTCATATACCAGTAGTAATCTACTCGGGAAAGACTACAAGGTTAAAGATCTTTGACTTTATGTTTAATTGTTTTCACAATTAAGCACAAAGTCGGGGGCTACACCTAATAGGTGCGCCTATTCAGCGCACACTATTTATACATCTACATGAAGCCCTTCATAGCCTCGCTGCCAGCTGACATGAAGCAGGACTCAGGAGAAGAAGCACTCGGACAAAGAGTACTCGGGAGCAAAGCACTCGGGAAGACTTCACCGTGGAGGATGAGCACTCGGCATCAGCTGTGACTCAACTATGAAGGTCTCAGGGGCTACTGTGGGTGCCATGGGCCCCGGGTACCTCATGACAAGCATATGGGCCACTCGGATAGAGGATGGGCCTAGCCTTGTAATTAGAGATATGGTAACCCTCGGCAGACCTTGCCTTGTACGATCAGGAATATACAGTCCTAGCCGGGTACATTATATCTCTACGGGGAGATCTCCTAGTTGGAATCCGATGGGTACTCCTACCTTGTAACCCTATCCCCCAGTATATAAGGGGAGGCAGGGCGCCCCTTAAGGGCACGGCCAGACGGTTCATCAGAATCGCCATCATAATTCCTCAAAGGAATACATACAAACTAGACGTAGGGTATTACCTCACAACGAGGGCCTGAACCAGTATAAAATCTCCTTGTGTTCCTTTGCAATCCACTGAGTATCCATCCGCCGAGTAGCCCCATATTTATATTGCCGGTGTAAAACATCAACATCATGATTCTGGTTATTCCCGTAGGATGTCTCGTCCTCACACCCGTTCTCAACCTCAAGAGACACCGGAAGGTTCTCGTCGTAATGACCTAGAACCACCACCTCCACCTACCATGGCCGATGTTTTAATGGCTGTGGAGCGCAACCGTCAAGCTCAGAATGTTGCGCTCCAACAAATCACAGCAAGCACGGCTGCCACTGCTGCTCATTTCGCCCAAGCTGCGGGCGGAGGTGGTCATCAAGCTGCTGGAGGGCTTGCTGAATTTCAGCGTACATAGCCCCCCAGTCTTCTCCCGCTCCGATGATCCATTAGACGCGGATGATTGGCTCCGCACCATCGAGCGGAAGCTAAATCTTGCTCGCTGCCCGGAAGCCGACAAGGCGAACCTGGCGGCCGAGCAACTTCATGGAGCTGCGGGTGCATGGTGGGAGAACTTTCTCGCTATGCAACCTGCCGGCCACATCGTCACGTGGGTGGAGTTTCGCGAAGCCTTTCTGGTGGCTCACGTCCCAAAGGGTATCGTGGATCTCAAGCAACAAGAATTTCTCAATCTCACTCAAGATCGTAGGACCGTCATGGAATACCTATACGAGTTCAATCACTTAGCTTGGTATGCTCCGGACGATGTCTCCACCGACTCCCGCAAGCAAAATCGCTTTATGCGTGGGTTGTTGGCGAAGCTGCAACTCGAGCTTGCTGCACACATTTTCCGTGACTTCCATGACCTCATCAACAAGGCCGTGGTCGTGGAAAGCAAGATGAAGAATCTCGAGAATGAGCGAAAGTGCAAGAGGGCTGCGCAGTTTCCAGTTACAGGAGGTTCGTAACGGCCTCTTGTATGGCTGCCAGCACCTCCACGTTTTCAGGCTCCACCACCTCCTCGTCAACAAGCTGTCATGCCAATGTGTAGAGTGTGGGTACCGACGGGTACGGATCAAACTAGAGTGTAGCCGTTTGGCTTCTATCACATCGTGTGGGTAAAGATGTACACCTCTGATCAAAGTAAGAACTATTCGAATAGCCGTGTCCACAGTTACAGGACGATCGCTTGATGTGTTAGTCAGTCTATGTTAGCATCCAACTTGGGATATGTGGTTATGGGATTATGTGGTTATATCATAACTTAGGATAGTCATGGATGGATGGGTTTATATGAGAGGCTTTGGTGTTAAATATGACTTGGTTTAGTCATGAAAGATGGTATGCTTGTGTAGCATATTTATTTGGGCAATGGTGGCCCATTGTTGATGTTAGAGCATGGGATTGTGCTCATTTTCACCTCTTTATCAGAACATATTACTTACTGTCATGAAATTTCAGATTGCTATTTTTCACAAATGCTTATAGTTTCAAGGTATTATTTTGCTCAATAAACTTAGCTTTATGCAAAACCAAATCAACATAGCCATATTCCTTGATGTAGAGACCAGCATTACTCCTTTGTACTATTAATATTGTGTAAGTCTAGCTGAGTACCATTCGTACTCACACTGCATATTTTTCAGGTGAGGATAACGACGATGTTGGTGTGGTCTACTATTATCCCACCGAGGGTGGTGAGGATAATGTGTAGTTGGAGTTAAGCTCTATCCCAGTTGGATACCAACCGCTGTGGACACCTCGAGTATTATATCGTCCAGTGCCCAACGTGACCACCACATATTGTTGGACGAGTGGGATCCATACACGCATAATAGCCACTCGACCTCAATGTATCCATGATCATGGTTGACCCTTTCCAATATAATAACCAAGATGCCGAGAAGTGTACAAAAGAGATAATCATAAGGATAGCTTGCCAGTCCTCCCCGTCATATGCCCGTCAAACCACTCGATGGTGGTGACCAAACACGATACGTACCCCAGAGGACTTGAACCACAGTAGCTATCCCCAACCATCTCAATTATACACAACTCATACTCATATTCAGCTAGTCCCCAGGAAAGCGACTAGCTTCACACTTTCATCGCAAGCAATTGATAAACATCACAAGTACTCTAAATATGGATAAAAGTGCAGCAGGGTTATATATATTACATAGAGGGTTCACCCATCCTAATTCATCACAGAGTAGCACATGACCAAGAAAGGTCACTTCTTTTAGCCAAAATTCACATTTGCTAAATTTGGCATAAAGACGATGCTCCCGTAATTTTTCTAAGACAAGTCGAAGATGTTCTTCATGTTCTTCTTTGGACTTGGAAAATATGAGAATGTCGTCAATGAAAATGACCATAAATTTATCAAGATACTCCATGAAAATTGAATTCATCAAGTTCATGAAGTAAGCTGGAGCATTAGTCAAACCGAAGGACATGACAGTATACTCATACAAGCCATAATGAGTAGAGAAAGCCGTCTTTGGAATATCCTCAGTTCTGATTTTAATTTGATGATAGCCTAATCTCAAGTCAATTTTAGAGAATACACAAGCTCCGGTTAATTGATCGAAAAGATCATCAATCCGGGGAAGTGGATACTTGTTCTTGATAGTGACTGCGTTTAATGGACGGTAATCAACACACATCCATAAACTCTTGTCTTTCTTTTCCACGAATAGAACCGGGCATCCCCAAGGTGAGGAACTCGGTCGAATGAAACCCTTTGCTAGCAAATCTGAGAGTTGCTTCTTCAATTCTTCTAACTCATTCGGAGCCATTCGATAGGGTCTTTTTGATATCAGGGCCGTTCCGGGCAGCAAGTTGATAACAAACTCAACTTCCCAATCTGGTGGCATCCCGGGTAATTCCTCTAGAAACACATCCGGGTATTCACACACCACTGGGACATCAGCAAGCTCAGTGGTTGTGGCACCCTTGAGAGTATGAAGTTGAGGCCAAGCACCCCATCCATCCAATTCGACCTAGCCATTACCTTGCTCGCCACCCCCGCTAGCCACCGGCGGACCCCGCTGCCCTTGGCTCGCCTCCGGTCAGTAGAAGCCACACCGCGCCGACGGCCGTCCGATTGGGCCGGCGAGTGCCTCCCCCTCACACATCCGACGTGGCAGCCACGTTAGCCGTCGAGCCCCACCTTAATCAGCCACTGACAAATTGGCATATAACATTAAGTGCACAGTGATCCGCACTCTAATCCTTCTCCTTCTTCACTGACATGTGGGCCCGACATAATTAAAACTTCATTTTTCCCTTGTTTCAAACCAATCCTCACTGACATGTGGACCCCACTCTCTCTATCTGTCATTGACATGTGGACCACACCCCTCAGCCTTTCCCCTCTCCACTGACATAGGGCCCCACTTGTCAGTGGGGAATATTCCTTTGGCATATTCCTTTTCTGAAATAATAAATCCTTTTCTACATTCCAGAAAATCATTTAAACTTCAAAAACTCATATCTTTTTTATCCGTAACTCCGATTGACCCCGTTCAAGTCTCCAAATTTTTCTAAAATTGAGATCTACCCTATGGCACTATTAGTTATTAATAATAGTATTTTATTTTTAGGGTTTTGTGTGAGTTCTCTCTCGTTGCACATGTAGTCAACATTTCGGATATCTTCGATGCTTGATTTTCGCGAGGATTTGAAGACGAAGATTGAGGCAAATCACTCTTTGACCATATTGTTCCTAAATTGAAAAAAATGATTTGTTTGCAAAATTGCATTATCAGTGTGCACGTTAATTTGACCAACCTCGGTTTGTGCAACAAACCGACGGACCTACCCAGTAGTTGCATAAGACCTGTAGGCCTTGATAACCCGATCCCTTGTAGCTCCACCTCTCGGTACCTCGGTTTCCATGCTCTTTGAGCATGGGTATCGATGATACCGCTTCAATCACTCTTGGTTGTCGATAAGGGAAAAAGGGGTTTGTGAACCCTTTTAAAAACCCGACACTCGGTGTTGGCGTGTTTTACAAAATAAAAATGGTTTGTGAAAACCTGAGATGCAAGGAGACTGCCTGTGTGGGGCGCTTTGTATTCGCATATAAGAACCGTTTCCTTGGGGAATTTCATCGGAGCATCTCACAGTGCGACCACATGGGTGGAATGGGATGCCCCCAGCCGAGTAATTAGTATTCCTAGGATCGTTCGGTTGCTAATAAAAATGGGATCGGTTGGGTTCCAAGAGGGCAATATACCCCCATCCCTGAGTACAGGAAATGTGTTTCTAGTACTTGGTCTGTGGGCTTTGAAAAGGCCTTGTCGCGAACCTTCGCCACTGACAAGTGTGGGAAGTAAGCTCATGTCGTGTGGGTAAAGCATGCACCCTTTGCAAAGGTTATGAACTATTCAAACAGCTGTGCCTACGATTACGGGTGAATGTGAGGTGATTCCTCTAGCGTAGATTTAAGATCATGTAGTGGTCCTCTACTCCCCCAGCCTTGCCACCAGACCCACCATCGTATCACCGATATCGGGTTGGTCTCGATCTAACCACCATCATAGGATGATCTTGATATGTGCCAGCACCACCAGGTTTGCCTCAACTTGCATTGCTGGAACTAATCTAGCTTGATTCACTTTGGCTATCACCGCATCTTATCGGCCTATTGAGATCCATGCTAGAGTCATAGTCTCCATTGCCACAGTGATGTCATTCCCACTTTGTCCCCCTTGGCCGTTGATCCATGTTGCTGCTCCACCGTTATCATTGGCTAACGTCATCCAAATACGAGTAAAGTGCACTTGGAATTTCCAAATAGGTAATCTTCTCTCTGGTTGTATACAGGGTCCATATACTTTAGGGGGTGACTACGGATCGAGCGCTCGGTCCATCCGCAACCTGGTGTTGTATCAATTGAAACAAAAAAAGGTAATGTTTCATCGGACCCTGGGCCCCCTTTTTGTTCTAATCTTGTCGTCGCTGCCAGGCGGCTGGCGGCTGCAAATTTCACGCGCAGGGATGCTACAGCTGGGGCGTCGCCATCCTAGCTCAGCCACTGCCACATAGCCATCTCCCCCCAGGCCCCCACCAACCAGATCGGGCAGCAACATGGTGCATCTCATCCGCTGGATTGATGAACAATCATTTCATACGCCCATGCGACTTGCGGCTAATGTTGCAATTCAATCTCGACCAGCGGCGAGATCTTCTGGTGTGAGCCATGGAGTATTCTCTGCTCCTCTCCACCATAGGGATCCCTCACAAATAGTGGTGAGTAAAAAATTGTTCCCAAGGTTTTAATTGCAGTATTTTGTGCCTCCTCCTAACCTTGTACATGAAACATCCTATTTGAATTTTTTCAAATTGTGGTAAAACTAACATTATTCTTCCCCCATTCTATATGCTTGGTTTCAACTAGGTAGATTTCTCCCACCTCCTTCTCCTGCAATAGAATATGATATTTTTTACGTCAACGAAACATGTGTCTAAATGTGTTGAAACATTATTGTGTATTTGATGAAACATTTTGAAGTAGATTGTGGCCTTGGTTCAACATGGTACCGTGGGGAGCTCTTCTGGTGTTAGCCATGCTGTCTTATCTATACACAACATTGGAAAAACGTCTTTAATGGCATAATTTTATGATATGATGAAATCCTTACGATGAGCCTTGTGTACCTTGAAGCATACATCACTTGGAACATTGCCACATGAGTTAAAATTGTTTTGGAACATTTTTTATATCCAGTTGAAACATATTCTGCAGATTACAGATGGGGGTAGTGCTGAGGACACAAATGCTGCCGATGGGGGCAATGTATTTCCAGATGCGTCAGTTTACTTTGATACAAAAGATGGGCCATGTGATGATGAAGAATATGATGAGGAGCAAGAACAAGATGTGGTTTGCTCACAACCGGTAGTTCCTTTTTTGGGGATGGAATTTGATACTGTGGAGGAAACGAAAAGAATGTACAATGATTACGCTTTGAAGACTGGGTTTGGGACACAGATTGCATCGTCCAGAAACAACAGAATTGGTGAGAATGGTTTGATTAGAAGAGATTTTGAATGTGTACATGCACGCAAGGGCAGTGCGTCTTCTGAGGGTAATGCCCCTACAACAAGGGCAGAAAACATTGGTGAGCAAGATCTTATGTTAGAAGGAAAGAGGAAACGAATCTTACTTTCAAGATTTGACTACAAAGCGTACATGACCATTGGTCTAAGAGATGGCAGATGGAAAGTTATTGTGTTTCAGCTAGAGCACACACACCTGCTAGTGAAACATCTTGGAAGGAGAAAGTTTTATAGGTCTCATGGACATATTTCAGTTGAGGATTATGAGTTCTTAAGGGCACTGCATAATCGAAACATTGTAACTTCACATATTTTATCTCTACTAGGTGATTTGCATGGGGGAGTGAGGAATCTGAGCTATTCATCTAAAGATATCTCGAATATGCGAACAAAACTTAGACAGGGGACATCCTTCAAGGATTTTGTTACAACAATCGATTACTTTCAGAAGACACAAGCCAAGATTCCATCCTTCTTCTATGCTGTTGTCGATGTATTATATTGGCAATAATAATATGGGGCTACTCGTGCGACCTAAACTTGATGGATTGTAAAGGAACATGAAACAATTGATCCTGGTTTAGGCCCTTGAGGTGAGGTATTACCCTACTTCCAGCTGTTGTGTATTGGCTTTGAGGTTTCTCTAGTGAGATTGTATGTCTGTTCTCTTCTTGCCCCAGGGGGCTCCTCGCCTCCCCTTATATACCGAAGAGGCAAGGTTACAAGGTAGGAATCCCAGTCAGACTAGACCAAGGGATCTCCTTCTAGGAATACAATGTACCCGACTAGAACTATATCGCCTTTCTTATCATACAAGGTAATATGCACCGAGTCCTGTTGCATCCCCAATTACAAGATTGAGCCTATTCTCTGTCCGAGTGGCCAGAAAGCTTCCATGAGGTACCCGGGGCCCATGGCATCCATAGTAACCCCCGCGACCTTCATAGTTGAGTCACAGCTGGTGCCGAGTGCTCACCCTCCTTAGTGAAGATTTCCCGAGTGCCTTGCTCCCGAGTATTCATTGTCCGAGTGCATCTTCTCCAAGTCCTGCTTCATATCATCTGGCAACGAGGCTATGAAGGGCTTCATAGGTAAATTTGAATAGTGTGCACCGAGTAGGCACACCTATTTGGTGTAGCCCCCGACTTTGTGCTTAATTGTGAAACAATTAAACATAAAGTCAAAGATTTTAACATTTAAGTCTTTTCCGAGTGGTAATTTCTTAGAAATTGGACTCTTCAGCATCATATCAGCTGAAAATATTTTTGTTCGAGGCAATTTTTGGCTAAGCATGTAAGCCGAGTACCACTTCATGGTACCCAATATGCCATGAGGTGTACTTGAGAAACACCTGCATCTCCAATTTAACTAGTAATATGCCCGTGCTAACGCTACGGCGATATTTGATCTCAGCTTGCGTATACCTTAATTAATCATCCATAGCATGAATCTAAATTTAAACCACAAACATGAGTTTTTGTTCCTATAATTTACTCTACATTTGATATCATAAAGAAAACAACCAAAAGACATTGGTACAAATATATAATGGAGCATAGAATGATATAGTTATAAGATTCATACAAAACGACAAAAAAAGTTATTACAAAAGTATTTATTAATCAGTCTACTGTCTGCTGTGTGCTGGCCCTAACTTCACGGTATCCACCCATTCAACTACGACATGCTGTATAGAACCAAAAGACAGTGGTCAGTAATGGATATTACAACAATTGTTTTACATGCAAACTTAAATATTGGCCTTATTACATACCATTGATCACCAGTTTAAGACGTCTTTGTACACAATATTCCTAGTGCTCTTCCCTGTAGGGTCTATTTCTCTCTTTGGCTTGGCCAAAATCCTTGTTGTTTGCCTTGACACACCCCTTAACAATGCAACATAACGTTGTCCATGTGAGAACACGGGCTCTGGAAGATAGATCCTAACATTTGGCATGGTCTGTCCCTGTGATTTATTTATGGTCATTGTGAAACTCAGACGTATTGGGAATTGTTTCCTCTTGAACTTGAAAGGAAGGGAAATATCGTCCAAGGGAGACAAAGGGATCCTTGGTATGAACACCCTTTTGCTTGCATGTTGTCCACCCACAATTTCAGCATCAATTGCATTGTCTTGGAATAATCTGACAATTAGTCTTGTACCGTTGCATAGCCCATTATTAGGATCAAGATTACAGAGGAGAATCATGGGGCAGTTGATCTTTGCTTTGAGCTCATGTGGGGGGAGGCCATTTGGAGTAATCGAGTTGAGAAAGTCAATAGGGTAGCTCTTGTGGGGATCATCGTCGATGGAATCAAAGCTATGATAAACCTTTTCCTGGCCTAGAAACCTGTCAATCATCATTCCATTCAGGTTATCCACGTACTCATTTTTCATTGATAGAATGGCCCGTGTGCTCATATACGTTGCAGAGCTTGCATTGATTTCATCATCAAGTGAGGGGAACACATGTTGAATTAGTTTGTTCACTAAATATTCGGTGTCTGCATAACCAATCACAATGTCATCAGGTAAACGAACGTAATCATCTCTGATCATGTTTTCCGTTCCATTTCCAATCCTAAGGAGATAATCTGAAAACCATAGGTCAGATTGAGCCCTCATGTTACGCGACAGTCGTATCTTCCTTATATTTTTCCATAAATAAGATCTCTGCAATGTAGCATCAGTTATCTGCGCCCTTGTCCCACACATAACCACAGGAAGAACATATCTAAAATCACCACCAAATACGATAACCTTTCCACCAAATGGCAAAGAACAACCCATAATATCTTGAAGGGACCTATTGAGTGTGTCAACTGCTTGACGCTTTGTCATGGCAGCTTCATCCCAAATAATCAAGTATGCTCTGTGAAGTAACTCCGCGGTCCCACTTTGCTTTGTGAAGTTGCATATGCTGTTGTGAGAAAACTTAATGGGGATTTTGATCCTTGAGTGTGCGGTGCGTCCTCTGGGTAATATTGACACTGCTATTCCAGAGGTCGCAGTTACAATGGCTATTAACCCCTCCGATCGCACTCTAGCAAGAAGTGCCTTGTATAGGAATGTCTTTCCAGTGCCACCCGGACCGTCGACGAAAAATACCTGGCTCTTCTTGTTAATTACATGATCATTGTCCGAGTGCATCTTCTCCAAGTCCTACTTCATATCAGCTGGCAATGAGGCTATGAAGGGCTTCATAGGAAAATATGAATAGTATGCGCCGAGTAGGTGCACCTATTAGGTATAGCCCTCGACTTTGTGCTTAATTGTGAAACAATTAAACATAAAGTCAAAGATCTTTAACGTTTAAGTCTTTTTTGAGTGGTATATTTCTCAGAAATTGGACTCTTCAGCATCATATCAGCTGGAAATATATTTGTTCTAGGCAATTTTTGGCTAAGCATGTAAGCCGAGTACCACTTCATGGTACCCAATATGCCGTGAGGTGTACTTGAGAGACACCTGCATCTCCAATTTTAATGGAGACCATCTATTGATCCTTACAAGGATATATCCTCAATACCTATCAAATAATTCAAATATCTGAACATATGTGTCTAGCAATTAGGCATAACATGAAGCATATCTGATTATTTTGATCAGAATCTGTAAAATAACATCTGTACAGTGATTTTAACATAGTCAGCGATCGACCCAGTAGGACATGCTATTTAGAAACTGATATCTTACGACCCATTACCGAGCTAGTCGGCCCAAGCCCACTAACCTAGCGCAGGCCTTATAAAGTAGCGGGAGCGAGAAAAGATTCCTCTTTCTCCCCCAATCCACCGAATTCCTTCGTCTTCCCGAAATCATTCCCAAATTTCACACCTCTGCCTCGCTAGGGTTCACTGCTACTCGCGCTCCCGGCCTGAGACTCACTGAGAACAGCCTCCTAGCGTCAATTCCCAGTGCCCTAGATTCCTCTTCTCCAGCCGATTCCTCTTCTCCAACAATGCCGAGGGCCCCCTTCAAGATCCCCGATATGCCTTTTGGAGTTTGGCCGGTGTTGGACTATGGCACGGTGAAGCTGCGGATTTTGGAGAAGAGAATGATTCTTCAATAGTAGGAGATCATCAATTGGCGTCCAGCCGAGGGTGAGTCCGTCCCCGCTCCAAACTCGGGTGAAACCGTGGTTTTTTACTTCATTCTTTGATCGCGGTTTGGCTCTTCCGTCTTTCGATTTTCTCCGCCGCTTCCTTACCTTCTACCAAATTGAGTTGGTAAATCTTAATCCCAACTCCATTCTTCAAATTTCTATCTTTGCCACTCTTTGTGAAGCTTTTCTGGGGGTTAAGCCCCATTTCAATCTCTTCAGATACCTCTTCCACATTAATTCCCAGCTATCCAAATCCAAAATTCAAACCATCGGGGAGGGGGGGGGGGGCAGGCCTTCAACTCAGGAATGAGATGAAGAGGGCCTTTCTCAACGTCCCCCTAAAAACTTCTCTCAAGGGGTGGCTCCGAGAGTGATTCTACTGCTTAAATCTGGAACCCTCTCCCTCCTTTCATAGGCAATCATCCAACTGTCCTAGAGAGCTGGTCCTCTGTGCCATGGCACGAGGAAATAGGGCAGGTCTACCAGCTGCTGAAAAAAATTGATCTGTTGAAGGGGAAAGGGTTGACTAGTCCAAGGGTTGCAAGGTGTTTTATGAATCGTTGAACCTGACCATTAAAGTCCAGGAGCCACTTCGTCTTCAACTACCAGGACAAAAACGATCCGAGCCAGGAATATCCTAACTTCGTTGACAAGAACAAGGTCACTGACACTTTGTTGGACTTCTTTGTAAATGGAGTTGTGGAGACCGAGGACGAGGAACGAGCCCCCAAGCCCTACTGCAAGGGCAAGCCCTGCCAAAGGTAACTTGCTATGTTGTTATGAATTTGATATCCATCTGTGATGAATGCCATGAATGTTATCCAGCTTTGAAGTGTGTAATAGATAATATCCTAACACCTACAGGACTGCGAAGAATTTGATTCTGATTCCCAAGACCAATTGGCCATGGGATCCAGGAAACACCCAGTCAGCCCCTCAGCCGCCCAACCCAGCCCCAAGAGGGTTGAGAAAAGACCAGCAACAGACCAGGCTAAGCAAAAAGACATGCCAAGTAAGGCACCAGGCAACCTGAAGTTCAAGGACACCAGCAGCACCACCCCTAGGCCTCCCAACCCTCGGACAGCACCACCGAGTGCCGCCACCCCCAATCGGCCGCGTCAGGCATAGCACCGACTGGGCCAAGCTCGCCTCTGCCAACTGCCACGCTGATAAGCCCGACAGTCGGTAGTTCTCCACTGCTGAGCAGGCTATCTAGCCCCTCACTGAATTCCTCCGCACCTAGTGCACCAGGGTGGAAATTTAAAACTTCCAAGAGGTATGAAAATCTTCGATCTTGAAGAGAATCTGGAGAATCTTGCAATATCTTGAAAGTTCAATATTTCTGCAGGAAGCCAAGTGACACTGACCCCAAGGGGGTAGCTCCACCAACCCCCATAGCAGATCCTGTTCTGACTGAGGTTGAGCTAGTTGCGCTGCAGGCCGAGCCGGAGGTCATCCAAGCCCCTGAAGCTGAGGTGATCCTACCAGCCGAGCCACAATTATCGCCAAGTCAGGACGTTGCAGTCGAAGCCCCAGTCCCTGAGCTCGCCCAGGAAGCAGTGCCGCTAGTCGAGCCTAGGGCCAGGACTCCATCGCCTCCATTGTCATCATTTTCTAATGAGGGTAATCTCCCCAGACTCGAAGCTCCCCAGCGGAACTTTCCCTAGACATTTTATTGGGTTACTCCAGAAGGGGAAGCGAAAAGCTTCAAGCATGACGAGCAAGCAGCTCAGAAAGAAAGAGTCAACTTGATGTACGCTGCCATCGCCGCGTCAAAGGGGATCCAGGTACATAGTCAATCTTGATGTGTTTGCTGATTGGCAATTCCTAAGAATTTCACATCCTTGTCGTTTGTCTTGCTTAACCTCGATACTTCTTGAGTAGAAGGTGGTTGATCGGTCAGTGAAGATGGGCAAAGTCCTGACCAAACTCGCCCCTTAGCTTACTCAACTCCAACAGCTCCGGACTGCCAAGGAAAACTTGGAAAGATCCAGCAAGGAGAGGGAGGAGTGGCTGAGGGGGTTGGTGGACAAGCTCAGGGATGAAAACTGGGCTCAGGTTGGGACAATCAGATGTAAGATTCCTTTTTGCCTGAGTACACTTGAATAAATCTTCTTGCATTATTGAGTCTTGAATGTCTTCTTGCTATAGCCCTCGAGTCAAATCTTGGTGCCCAGTCCCAGGAGATCGAGTGCCTTAAAAGGAATTGAAAGAGCTCAAGAAGGCCAAGTCGAAAGTGGACACCAACTATGCGAGTAAGTCACTCGTCCGACTGCATGCTCAACCCAGTTAGGCGTCTTGGTTTGTTGATGTTCTTGTTTATGTGTAAACAGCTTTCAAAGCCAACTCGCAAATCCAATTCGACCCCTTTGTAGAAAAGATAAAGGTCATAAAGGAATCGCGGCAGGTCATTGTTGACTCCGCAAAGACCTTGTGTGGAGGCCATGGGCCCCGGGTACCTCATTACCAGTACATGGGCCACTCGGATAGAGGATGGGCCGAACCATGTAATTAGGGATAAGATAGCACCCAGCAGGCTGTACCTTGTATAATAAGGAAACATAGTCTTAGTCAGATAGGACTCTATCTCTAAGAAGGAAATCCCTTGGTCGTATCCGACTGGGATCCTTATTATGTACCCCTGTCCCCTAGTATATAAAGGGAGGCAGGGCGCCCCTCAGGGCAAGGACAACAAGCACAATAAGAACAACCAGATCATCGATCTCCATATACCTTAGAGGAATAACACCTCAACTGGACGTAGGGTATTACCTCACCTTGAGGGCCTGAACCAGTATAATTCTCTTGTGTTCCTCTGCAGTCCACTGAATTCACCCTCGCCGAGTAGCCCCATAGTTTTATTGCCGGTGCAAAGCATCGACAGTTGGTGCGCTAGATAGGGGCCCGGCGAATTTCTCATCTGAAGATTCGATGGATTCAATCAACGGAGTCGACAGCAACAAGTTCTCCCCCGGAGACACAATTACCTTCGGGAGCTTAGACTTCATCGCCAATCGACTCGGCGATCTCACCTTGGTTGAGGCAGATCCAATCTTGCCGACCGAGGAACCAGCCGATGTAGCGCTAGTCGGCACCCGGGACACCGCCATCCCCTTCGACGATTTTTTGCGGCAGTCCTTTACATCGCCGAGCATCGGGACAACCCTCTCCTTTGGCGTCCGACTTGCGCTAGGCCTTGAGCCAGCCCGGGTTGGGCCGAGAAGGGGAGAGGTCGTTAATCTCCCTCACAGCTCTGGCAACGCTGCACATCAAAATCCCGCGCAGCAGACCCGATCCCTAGCAATTCAGTTTGGACGCGGCCAAGCGCCGTTTCAGATTGGATCTAGAGAGGTCGGAGTCATTCTCACTCCGATAAATTACTCGGAGTCCGACACTAAGTCGGATAGCGGTTCGAGCACCAGCTCGGACTTTAATTCGGCAAGCTTCCCCCTCTCCCGCGAGATCTTCATGGCTTCAACACCACCTTCCAAGGTACGCCGACTACAAGAGGAGCGACAAGAGGAGGCGCGCCAATTACAACAAGAGGAGGCCAACCGCGAAGCCCGCAATAATGAGCTGCGCCAGGCTGGGCGAGTCGCTCAGCAACAGATCCTCCAAACCAAGATTGGCGACCACGACGTCTTTGTCACGCCACAACAGAACGTTGTGGCCGCAGCAACTCTGCTGGACACACTCCAGCTCGGGGCCGATCACCAGGCCACCCCGACTATCGCTAAGATCAAGGCGATGATCATAGCTACTACCTGTCAGTAGCAACAGCAGTCGGGCGACACTGCTATATCGATCAACCGGTCGGGTTCTCCGGCGGCGGGCTCATCTGCATCAACACGACGCTAGGCGGTCGGCTCCAGTCGGCAACGCGAAGAGTCCCGGCAAACAACGCTCGGCAATACCAATAATGACAACCGGCGGCGTCGCCAGTACGATCGCCGACCCAATCAAGACCTCCGAGTGCGACTGCACCGAGACCTTCGTCACAACATAAACACCCGACGCGAAGAACGTGAAGAAGATGAACGCCACCGACTGGAAGAAGAAAACGAGCGCTTCGGCATCCACCACGAGCGACTACATCGCCAAGATCGGAGTCGGAGTCCTCACAAAGACGAAGGCATCCTAGCCTTCACTCGGGAGCTACAGGACGTCTTGTGGCCGACTGGCTTTAAGCCCACCGGGATCGAAAAGTACGACGGCAAGACAAACCTAGAGTCCTGGCTTACCGTTTACACCCTGGCAGTTCGAGCTGCTGGAGGCGACAGCAGAGTCATGGCTAACTACCTCCCAGTCGCGCTAGCCGACTCGGCGAGGACATGGCTGACAGGCCTCCCGAGGCAGTCGATCGGTTCCTGGGGACAACTTAGGGAGCGGTTCATCGCTAACTTCCAGGGGACCTACGACAGACCCGCTTCGGAGCATGATCTTTATCAACTGCACCAGAAGAAAAACGAGTCTTTGCGTGAATTCATCAAAAGGTTTTCCGAGAAGCGCAACCAAATTCCAACCGTCAAAGACGAAGCCGTCATCGCCGCCTTTCGCAAAGGGGTAAAAGACGCTCTGCTTATTGCAAAATTTACTCGGAAGCCACCATCCACAGTCCGGGCGCTCTTCGACATGGCCAACAAATACGCCGACTCGGCTTAAGCGGTCGCGGAGGCCCTCGACGAGAAGAAGGAGCCCCAACAGAAAGAACAGAAGGCGAAAGCCGACAACGAGCCGTCTCAAAACAAGTCTGGCAGCCGTAAACGGAAGTCAGACAACGAGGTGGCCAACATGGAGCGCAGTCGGTCGCGGCCCCAGCGGAACAACGACTACCAGAAAGTCATGAGCGGGCCATGCCCCTTCCACCCCAAGGGAAAGCACGCGGCCAAAGACTGCTATATGCTCAAGAAGTTCGCCTCCGAGCAAACTTCATCGTCTGGCGCCGACAAGGACAAAGACAAGCCAGACTCGGGTCCGGCTGATGATTTCCAAGATCCTCAAGCCGAGCTCAACCATATATTAGGGGGGCCACTCGTGTACGAGTCCAAGCGCAAACAGAAGCTTTCAGCGCGTGACATCAATACGGTCTCCACGGCCGACACCCCCCAATACCTGCGCTGGTCAAAGATGGCCATCACCTTTAATCGCGCAGATCACCCAGATCGGGTTTCCCACCCGGGACGCAATCCACTCGTCCTGGACCCGGTCGTCAGAAACATCAGGCTGAAGAAAACCCTCATCGACGGAGGCAGCGCGCTTAATATCCTGTTCGCCAAGACTTTGGACGAGATGAAAATTCCTCGTTCAGAACTACGGCCGAGCAATGCGCCCTTCCACGGGATAATTCCCGGCCTGTCATCAACTCCACTCGGGCAGATAACTTTGCCAGTAACCTTCGGCACGTGAGATAATTTCCGCATAGAAAACGTCTGCTTCGAGGTCGCCGACTTCGAGACTGCGTACCACGCGATACTCGGACGACCGGCACTCGCCAAATTTATGGCGATACCGCACTATACATACATGGTGCTGAAGATGCCTAGACCAGTAGGAGTCCTCTCCCTCCACAGCGACGTCAAGCAAGCCTTCACCTACGACAAGGAGAGCTGCGAACTGGCTCAATCACAAGAGGCGGCAGTCGGACGCGATAGCATTCGGCAAGCCGTCACAACAGAAGTCGAGCAAGATCAAGTTCCGGCGAAAAAAGCAGCGAAGTCGGGAATTTCAGCGGACTCTGACACGAAGACGATCCCCCTAGACCCTTCCGACCCCTCCAAGACTGCTCTAGTTGGGACCGGACTCGACCCCAAATAGGAAGACGCGCTCGTCACCTTCCTCCAAGCCAACAAGGATATCTTCGCGTCAACACCTTGCTTGACATCATGCAGCCGCACTAGGCCGGATCTAGCTCCAGCTCAATTATTCAAGTAGCAGAACGCCTCGAGAAAGCTCCAAAGATATTAAAGAAGTACTTGGATGAGCGCGTCGCTGTCGGGATTGCCCAAGCTTTGGCCATGACCAAGTCTCTCTACCCCCGGGTAGATATTGAGGCTGTTGGTTTAGGCTTTGCTGAAGGGACTACTCCGAAGCAAGGATTGGAGCTGATCAACCAAGTTAGGGCAACTGCGGAAGCCATAGACAAGGACCTGTCAATGTAGATAGAAATATTTATATAGTTTGTGTTCACCAAAAACAATATATAAATATTGTAAATATTTTTGCTGTTTGTCGTTAAGTTTTGCCGAGTACTTGCTGCTTCTGAGCCATCATTAGCTTTACCCAACCAAATAATTCACACCGAGTGAATTGAGATTAACTTAATAAAAATCGTTGACCTTTCAGGACTATACTCGGGAAAACTTAATGGACTCGTTGTAAAGCTTCATGACTTAGACAAAATAAGCTCAGATTTTATTAACGACAACAAGCATGTACTAACATGTAGCCCCCGACTCACTAGTCGGTTGGAACAAACGACGTAGTGAGTCAGAGTAACTAACTTTATGTGTACAAAAGGAGTACAAAACTCAGGTATAGAAAGGACGTAGTTCTTCTATCTTCTATTAGTTGTTGATTAGGACGCTGTCTTCTGTCTTCTGTCGGTAAGCGCCTGGACATGTTACCTCAGCGACAATGAACAGCCCCTCCCAAAAGGGAGATAATTTATGCTTGTCTTTGGTGGTTTGGATTTTTCTTAAAACCAGATCTCCCACCAAAAAGGCACAGCCACGAACATTCCAACTGCGATAACGACACAGGCCTTGAAGATACCTTGCCGACTGGATGGTTGGGATGTCCCTTGCTTCCTCCAACTAATCTAGTTCGACCAGTTGGTCTTTAGTTGATTTTGCATCTGAGACGACAATACCTGCATTGGTTAGAGAAGGCAATCACTTTCGACCGTGCGGATCATCCTAACCGAGTAATGCATCCAAGACATTATCCACTCGTCCTAGACCCAGTCATCAAAAGCGTCAAATTGAAGAAGGTTCTCATCGATGGAGGAAGCACTCTCAACATCTAATTTGCCAAGATGCTCGACGAGATGAAGATACCTTGATCCGAGCTGTAGCCAAGTACAGCTCCCTTCCACGGGGTAATCCCCGGCTTCTCTTTTACTCCACTCGGACAGATCACTCTACCAGTTACTTCTGACATGCGGGAAAATTTTTGCACCGAGAACATCTGCTTCGAAGTTGCCAATTTTGAGACCGCATATCACTCTATACTCGGACGGCCCGCGCTAGCCAAATTCATGGCAGTGCCCCATTATACATACATGGTGCTCAAGATGCCAGGACCAGTAGGAGTACTTTCCTTGCGTAGTGATGCCAAGCAAGCCTTCACCTACGACAAGAAGAGCTGTGAGCTGGCCCAATCTCATGAAGCGGCAGTCGAATGAAGCAATATCCGACTAGCTCCAACAACTACAAACGAGGACAATCAAGTTCCTGCAAAGAAAGCAGCCAAGACGGGAATTTCAGCGGATTCAGAGACAAAGAAGATCCCTATGGACCCTTCCGACCCCACCAAGACTGCGCTTGCCGGGACCGAACTCGACCCCAAATAGGAAGACACACTCATCACTTTCCTCTAGGAGAACAGGGATATATTTGCTTGGAAGCCTTTTGACATCTCTGGTGTACCAAGGGAGGTGATCGAGCATTCCTTAAACGTCAAGCCGGACGCCAAACCAGTCAAGCAACGACTACGGCGCTTCGCACAAGACCGCAAAGATGCTATTTGGGAGGAGATAGCCAAGCTCTTAGTAGCCGGGTTCATCAAAGAGGTCTATCACCCGGATTGGCTGGCAAACCCAGTTGTGGAGGCCATGGGCCCCGGGTACCTAATGACAAGCATATGGGCCACTTGGACAGAGGATGGACCTAGCCTTGTACTTAGGGATATGATGGAACTCGGCAGACTTAACCTTGTACAATAAGGAAGATATAGTCCTAGTCGGGCACGTTATATCTCTAAGAGGAGATCCCTTGGTCATAGTCCGGCTGGGACTCCTACTTTGTAACCTTGTCCCCTAGTATATAAGGGGAGACAGGGTGCCCCCTGAGGGCAAGTTCACGAGAATCACAAGATCACCAAGATCACCTCAAAGGCAATACACAACAACTGGACATAGGGTATTACCTCATCTCGAGGGCCTGAACCAGTATAATTCTCTTGTGTTCCTTTGCAATCCATCGAGTTTCGGTCCGACGAGTAGCCCTATATATTTATTGCCGGTGTAAAACATCGACAGTTGGCGCGCTAGGTAGGGGCTTCGTCGAGATCATCTTCATCAAGCCTGATAGATCCAATCAAGGGAGTCGATGGCATCATCTTTTTCCCCGGGCAAACAATCAGCTTCAGGAGCCTTAACTTCATCACCGACGAAGTCAGCAACCTTACCCTGTCCGACTCGGATTCGATCCGATCAGCCAGGGACCAAGCCGACTTCGCGCCAATCGGCCTATTTAATGCTGCAGCAATCTTTGGCGACATGCTGCGGCGATCTCCAATATGCCCGAGTCTAGGGACAACTCTTTCTTTCAGTGTTCGACTCGGACTCGGTTTTGAGCTGGCCGAGATCGGGCTAAGAAAGGAAGAGATCGTCAATCTCCCATCCGGACTTGGCAACGCCATAGATATCTTCAATCAACATCCGATGCAGTAAACCCGATCCCCTAGAGTTCGACTCGGATACGACCCAAAGCCACTCGAGATCGAATCTAAGGAGGTCAGAGTTGTAATCACCCCTATCAACTATTCCGACTTTGACTCTCAGTCAGACTCCGACTCTAAGTCGGACAGCAGTTCGGCAAGGTTCTCTCCGCCATGTGAAGTTTTCATGATGTCCAAACGCACTGCTCCTACTCAGGAAGCATGCCGACTACGCGAGCAGCAAGAGGAGGAGGCCCGCCGACTGCGAGAACAACAAGAGGAAGAAGCAAGAGGCCTGCACACCCGCAACGATGATCTATGCAGGGCCAGGCATACTACACACCAACAAATCCTCCAAACCCGAGTCTGTGACCATGACGTCTTCGTTACACCTCAACAGAACGTCGTAGCCGCTGCAACTCTACTGGACACGCTCTAGTTTGGGCCTGCTGATTAGGCCACCCTGACTATAGCAAGGATAAAAGCCATGATCACCGCTGCTGCATGTCAGCAGCACCAACAGCCTCAACACGACGCCGAGCAGCCGGCTCTAGTTCGCCGCACACGGAGTCACGACGGACGTCACTCGGCAACCCCAACATCAAACGGCGATGTCAAAGCAACCGTCGGAACAACCAGGATCTTCGAGGTCGACTAAGGCGTGATCTTCGGCAGGACATCAACGCTCGGCACCGCGAATACGAGGAAGACGAGCAACGCCGACTGGAAGACAAAAACGAGCGCTTCGGCCTCCACCACGAGCGGTTTCACCGTCATAGTCAGAGTCGGAGTCCTCATGAAGATGAAGGAGTACCGACCTTCACCCACGAGCTGCAACAAGTCGACTGGCCGTCAGGTTTCAAGTTGACTGGAATAGAAAAATACGACGGGAAGACCAATCCTGAGTCCAGGCTGACGGTCTACACTATGGCTAACTACCTCCCAGTCGCTCTAGCCGACTTGGCGAGGACATGGTTAATGGGACTTCCTAAGCAATCAATTGGCTCCTGGGGAGAACTCCGGGAACGCTTCATCGCCAACTTCCAGGGAACATACGAGAGGCCATCTTTCGAGTACGATCTATATCAGTGCCATCAAAGGAAGAACGAGTCTCTTCATGACTTCATCAAGAGATTTTCTGAGAAGAAGAATTCAATCCTGAAGATCAAGGACGAGGTCGTCATCGCCGCCTTTCGAAAAGGAGTCAAAGACACCATTCATCGCTAAATTCACTCAGAAACCTCCCAACTCTGTCAAGGCTCTATTTGACATGGCAAAAATGTATGCCGACTCGGCCGATACTGTTGCTGAGGCCCTCAATGACAAAAAGGCACCCTGACAGAAGGAGCGGAAGGATACTGATGATGCGTCCCCGACTAAGGTTGGGAACCGCAAACGCAAGTCGGACGACTTCATTGTGGCAGTCGGTCACAACCGTCTTCGACCTCCTACAACTGGAGATTATTAGAACAACAAGTGACATGCTCGGGGGCTCAAAAGCCCAAACGCAAGGATGGCATCGCCACTCCCAAATACCGAATAGCTAAGTCGCTTTCTGATAAATATTTCCTCACTTGGCCTCGCCAATGCCGCAGCCGCTTACACCTAATAGGTATACAAGCTGTGCATTTTTTCTGTTTTTGCTCTTAATGATTGCAAAAGTACTCAAGTAGCATAAATTCCGATCCATGAAACTTTGCTCCATGAAAGACGAACTCAAGTCACCCAAAACACGTGTCTGGAAAAGAGCCAGGAGCCAACTCCCGACGCTAGGGGGCTATGACTAGTCGGGCAAAGTGCTTACACGTAAGGGGTCAACTACTCGGGGAAATTAATATTCAAAAGAGGAAGAACATGTATTTACATATATTATAAAATACATAAAATTTCTTCGGGTGATTGTTTTCATCATCAGATGCTACTCATCCGATATGTTTATAATGCAGGGCCAGTTTCGGATATGCGCGACAGGAACTCGAGGCTACGAGCCTATCTCCTATGCTCGGGGGCTGGACCAGTCTACCAAAAATCACTCAAAATGCTCCATGAGGGCTACTGTGGAGGCCATGGGCCATGGGTACCTCAAGACAAGCATATGGGCCACTCGGATAGAGGATGGGCCTAGCCTTGTAATTAGAGATATGGTAGAACCCAGCAGACTTTGCCTTGTACGATAAGGAATATACAGTCCTAGTCGGGTACATTGTATCTCTAAGGAAATCCCTTGGCCATAATCCGGTTGGGACTCCTACCTTGTACCCCTGTCCCCTAGTATATAAGGGGAGGCAGGGCGCCCCCTGAGGGCATACAGAGATTCACCAGAATCATACTTCCTCAAAGGAATACACCACAACTGGATGTAGGGTATTACCTCACATCGAGAGCCTAAACCAGTATAAAATCTCCTTGTGTTCCTTTGCAATCCACCAAGTTTCGATCCGACGAGTAGCCCTATAATCATATTGCCGGTGTAAAACATCGATAGTTGACGTGCTAGGTAGGGGCTTTGGCGAGATCTACATCAACAAGCTCGATGGATCCAGCAACCGGAGTTGGCGGCGGCAAATTCTCCCCTAGAGACACAATAACTTTCGGAAGCCTCAACTTCGTCGCCGACCAGATCGGCAATCTCACCTTGGCCGACGCAGATCCAATCCAACCGGCCGAGGAACCAGCCGACTTCATGCTAGTCAGCCCGCAAGACGCTACAGCAACCATCATCGATCTGCTGCGGCAATCTTCCACTTCGCCGAGCCTCGGGACAATTCTCTCCTTCGGTGTCCCACTCGCGCTAGGCCTTAAGCCAGCCCGGGTCAGGCTAGGAAGGGGAGAGATCGTCAATCTCCCGGGCAGAATCGGCAATGCCACGGATCTACATCCCACGCGGCAGAACCGATCCCCTATGATTCAGTTTGGACATGGCCAAGAGCCACTCCAGATTGGATCTAGGGAGGTCAGAGTCGTCCTTACTCCAATCAACTACTCGGAGTATGACTCCAAGTTGAACAACGGTTCAAACACTAGTTCGGACACTAGTCTGGCGAATTTCCTTCTGCCCTGAGAGATCTTCATGGCTTCAACCCCTCCACTAGAGGTGCACCAACTACAAGAGGACCAGGAAGAGGAGGCACGCCGACTACGGCAACAGGAAGAGGCCGAGCGCGAGGCTCACAACGACAAGCTACGTAGGGCTAGGCGAACTGCCCAACAACAGATCCTCCAGACTAGAGTCGGCAACCACGACGTCTTCGTCATGCCACAATAGAACGTTGTGGCCGCCGCAACCCTGCTGGACACACTCCAGCTCAGGCCTGATCATCAGGCTACCCCGACTATAGCGAAGATCAAGGCGATGATTACAGCTGCCGCATGTCAGCAGCACCAGCAGTCGGGCGAAACACTTATACCGACCAACCGGTTGAGTTCTTCAGCAACCATCTCGTCCGCATTAGCACAACGTCGGGCGGCTGGCTCAAGTCAGCCGCACGCGGAGTCACAACAAATGTCACTCGGCCACCCTAACAACAACCGGCGGCGTCCCTAGTATGATCGTTGTGATAATCAAGATCTTCGAGGACTTCTGCAATGCGATCTCCGCCACAACATCAATGCTCGGTGCCGCGAATGCAAAGAGGACGAGCGCCGCCGACTAGAGGACGAGCACGAGCACGAGCATTTTAGTCTCCACCATGAGTGGTTTAACCACCGCAATCAAAGCCGGAGCCCTCACGAAGATGAAGGCGTTCTAGCTTTCACCTAGGAGCTACAAGATGTCGATTGGCCGTCGGGCTTCAAGCCTACGGGGATCAAAAAATATGACGGTAAAACCAACCCTGAGTCTTGGCTCACCGTATATACTCTGGCAATCTGAGCTGCTGGACGTGACCACAAAGCCATGGCTAACTACCTCCCGGTCGCCCTGGCTGACTCAGCAAGGACATGGCTAACAGGGCTCTCGAGGCGATCAATCAGTTCCTGGCGAGAACTCAGGGAGTGATTCATCGCTAACTTCCAGGGGACCTACGAGAGGCCGTCTTTTGAACACGATCTCTATCAGCTGCACCAGAGGAAGAACGAGTCTCTGCGCGAATTTATCAAGAGGTTTTCCGAGAAGCGCAACTCGATCCCAATGATCAAGGACGAGGTCGTCATCGTTGCCTTCCGCAAGGGAGTAAAGGACGCCCCGTTCATCGTGAAATTCACTCGGAAGCCTCCAACCTCTGTTAAGGCTCTCTTTGATATGGCAAACAAGTATGCCGACTCGGCCGAGGCGGTCACTAAGGCCCTCGACTAGAAGAAAGAGTCCCGGACGAAAGACCGGAAGGCCAAAGCTGACAATGAGCCATCACAGAACAAGTCTGGCAGCCGCAACCGGAAGTCGGACAACAAGGTGGCCAACATGGAGCGAACTCGGTCGCGGCCCCCAAGGAACAACGAGTACCAGAAGGTTATGAATGGGCCTTGCCCCATCCACCCCAAGGGTAAACACGCGGCCAAGAACTGTTTCATGCTCAAAAAGTTTGCTTCTAAGCAGACCTCATCATCTAGCATCAACAAAGACAAAGACAAGCCAGATTCAGGCCCAACCGATGATTTTCAGGATCCCCAGGCCAAGCTCAACCATATCTTCGGAGGGCCGTTTGCATACGAGTCCAAGCGAAAGCAGAAGCTAACAGCACGCGACGTCAACGCGGTCTCTACGGCAGACGCCCCCCAATATTTGCGCTGGTCAGAGATGTCCATCACATTCAACCGCGTAGATCATCCAGATCGGGTTTCACACCCAGGACGCTACCCACTTGTCCTAGACCCGGTCGTCAAAAATATCAAGCTGAAAAAGGTCCTCATAGATGGAGGCAGCGTGCTCAACATTCTATTCACCAAGACTCTGGATGAGATGAAGATTCCTTGTTCAGAACTACGGCCGAGTACGGGGCCCTTCCACGGGATAATTCCTGGCCTGTCTTCAACAACCCTCGGGCAGATAACCTTGCCGGTCACCTTCAGCACATGGGATAACTTCTGCACAGAAAACATCTGCTTCGAGGTCGCTGACTTCGAGACCACGTACCACGCGATACTCAGACGACCGGCGCTCGCCAAATTCATGGCGATACCGCACTATACCTACATGGTGCTCAAGATGCCCGGGCCAGCTGGAGTCCTCTCCCTCTATAGCAATGTCAAGAAAGCCTTCACCTGCGACAAGGAGAGCTGCAAGTTGGCTCAATCGCAAGAGGCGGCAGTTGGACGCGACAGCATTCAACAAGCCATCACAACTGAAGTCGAGGATGACCAAGTTCTGGCGAAAAAAGCAGCAAAGTTGGGAATTTCAGCGGACTCTGACACGAAGAAGATCCCCCTGGACCCTTCCGATCCCTCCAAGACTGCTCTAGTCGGGACCGGACTCGACCCCAAATAAGAAGATGCGCTCGTCACCTTCCTCCAAGCCAACAAGGATATCTTCGTATGGAAACCGTCTGACATGCTGGGCGTACCAAGGGAGGTGATTGAGCACGCCCTCAATGTCAAGACAGACACCAAGCCAGTCAAGCAACGGCTAGGGCGCTTCACACAGGACCAGAAAGATGCTATTCGGGAGGAGATAACCAAGCTCCTCGCAGCCAGGTTCATCAAAGAGGTCTACCACCCGGACTGGCTAGCAAACCCAGTTCTGGTCCGAAAGAAAAATGGTAAATGGCGCATGTGCGTCGACTACAACGACCTAAACAAGGCGTGCCCCAAGGATCACCACCCGTATTGGCATCACCCATGCCCCAAGAACCGCTAATGCTATATCTGGTGACAACTACTCAGGTAGTCAGCACGGTGCTGGTGGTTGAGTGATCTGAACTGGGTCATATACAAAAAGTTCAACGGCCAGTTTACTTTGTCAGCGAGGTCCTTGCCGACTCGAAGATGAGATATCCGCAGGTCCAAAAGCTACTCTATGGCCTATTCATCACTGTCCAGAAGCTGGTTCACTACTTTCATTCACATCAAGTCACGGTGGTCACATTGTACCCACTCGGGGACGTCCTGCATAATCGCGAGGCCACCGGCCGAATCGCTAAATGGGCGCTCGAGTTGATGGTGTTTGACATCACCTTTCAGCCACGGACAGCAATCAAATCACAAGCTCTAGCCGACTGCGTGGCCGAGTGGACAGAAGTTCAGATGCCTACATCAACAGCAAAGCTAGAGTACTAGACAATGTACTTCGATGATTCTCTACGGATCGGCGGCGCTGGGGCCGGCGTCGTATTGACATCCCCTACCGGCGAAAAACTCAAGTACGTTCTCCAAATTCACTTTTCGGCTTCCCACAATGTCGCCGAGTACGAGGCACTCATCCATGGGCTCCGCATTGCAATATCACTCGGCATCCGTCGACTGGTTGTGCGTGGAGATTTCCAACTCGTGGTCAACCAAGTCATGAAAGACTGGACATGTCTCGACGATACCATGGCAGCATACTGTCAAGAGGCCAGAAAGCTAGAAAACAAGTTCGATGGGCTGGAGATTGTGGAGGCCATGGGCCCCGGGTACCTCATCACAAGCATATGGGCCACTTGGATAGAGGATGGGCCTAGCCTTGTAATTAGAGATATAGTAGCACCCGGTAGACTCTGCCTTGTATGATAAGGAATATACAATCCTAATCGGGCAAGTTATATCTCTAAGAGGAAATCCCTTGGCCATAGTCCGGCTAGGATTCCTACCTTGTATTCCTGTCCCTCAGTATATAAGGGGAGACAGGGCACCCCCTGAGGGCAGATCAATGCAAATCCTCAAAGGAATAACACCACAACTGGACGTAGGGTATTACCTCACATCAAGGGCCTGAACCAGTATAAATCTCCCCGTGTTCCTTTGCAATCCACCGAGTTTCCATCCGCCGAGTAGCCCCATATTCTTATTGCCGGTGTAAAACTTCGACAGAGATAACACATGTTTCCGACTGGGATCTTTGTCAAGCAACTAATGGAGCCATCAGTCAAGAAAAAACCAGTGCCAGAGCAGTCGGGAGGCGAACCTACCCCGGAAACAGACGAAGTACTGATTATATCGGAAGATTGGTAGACTCCTGTTCTCAAATTCCTCCTAGACGATGAACTCCCAGAAGATCGCAGCAAAGCCGAACAAATCAAGCGTCGAAGCAAATGTTTCCTAGTCGGAGAAGACCTATACCGCAAAAGTGCATCCGGTGTCCTCATGCGCTGTGTCACAACCGAGGAGGGCAAGCAGATCCTGCAATCGATCCACCCGGGCATATGTGGCAACCACGCCGCATCCAGGACGTTAGTCGAAAAGGCTTATAGGCAAGGATTTTTCTGGCCAACAGCAGTAACAGATGCTAAAGACATTGTTCGCACATGCGAGGGTTGTCAGTTCTATGCACGACAAACAAATCTCCCAGGCCAAGAACTCCAAACAATCCCAATCTCTTGGCCCTTTGTAGTATGGGGGCTTGACATGGTCAGGCCTTTCAAGAAAGCGCCAGGAGGGTTCACACACTTGTTCGTCGCAGTGGATAAATTCACCAAGTGGATTGAGGCAAAATCCGTTGCTACCATAACAGCGGCAAGAGCAAAGGACTTCATCATGAGTATATTATACCGATTCGGGGTCCCTAACCGCATCATCACGGACAACGGTACTCAGTTCACGGGCGGCATGTTTCAAGATTTCTGTGATGACTTCAGCATCAAGATCTGTTATGCATCTGTGGCACACCCGCGGAGCAATGGGTAGGTTGAACGTGCCAATGGTATGGTCTTACAAGGCATCAAGACAAGGATATTCCACCGACTACAACCATACGGGGGCCAGTGGGTATAAGAACTCCCATCTGTTCTCTGGTCTCTAAGAATCACGGTTAGTCGGGCAACAGGGCAATCACCTTTCTTTCTGGTCTATGGTGCCGAGGCTGTGCTACCAACCGAGTTAGAGTTTGACTCTCCGTGAGTTCGGGCTTACTCAGAAGATATCTCAAGCAATACCCAATTGGTCGAACTAGATCAGTTGGAAGAAGCGAGGGACATTGCAACAATCCAGTCAGCAAGGTATCTTCAAGGCCTGCGTCGTTATCACAATCACAATATCCGTGGCCACGTCTTTTTGGTCGGGGATCTCGTCTTGAGAAAAATACAAACCACCGAAGACAGGCATAAACTATCCCCAATATGGGAAGGGCCGTTCATTATCGTCGAGGTTACACGGCCAGGTGCCTACCGACTGAAGACCGAAGACGGTGCCCTCGTCAGCAACTCATGGAATATAGAACAGCTACGTCCTTTCTATACCTGAGTTTTATACTTTCCCATGTGTACAGTTTTTCTCTGACTCACTACGTCGTTTGTTCCAACTGGGTATTGAGTCGGGGGCCGCATGTATTATATGTGCTTTGTCAATAATATATAAGCCTATCTTACTTAAGTTATGAAGTTTTGCAATAACTTTGTTATGTTTGCCCGAGTACAGCTTTCTGCGGTGAACAATTTTACTAAGTTCCTATAGACTAACTCGGCGTAGACTATATAGTCGGGCAAAGCTAATGACAACTAAGTAAAAACTCAGAGCTTGGCGGCATTGCATATATGTTTACACATTTCTTTACAAAAACTTATATACACTGACTGCATGATGGATTGTTCTTACATACCCAGGTCTCGGGTGATCACCTCTACAGTTGGCCTCGCTTGGGTTATCAGCCCTAGCGCCTCCTCAGGTGTCGTTTCCTTGGCGAACCCCTCTCCGATGGCCTCAAGGTCTGCCCTGGGGTAGATCGACTTTGTCATTGCCAGGGTTTGGGCCACACCAACAACAACACGCTCATTCGAGTACCTCTTTAGGATACTTGGTGCTTCGTTAAGGCGCGCCTGCACCTGGGACACCATGTTGGAGCTGGTTCCCACATAATGAGGATCCATCACGTCAAGGAGCCCTTTCACGGACTCAGCAAGGATCTCCCGTGACTCCTTGACGACTTTTATCTCTTCTGCAAAAGCTTGAAACTAGATTTGGGCATTGGCTCTAGCAGCTGCCCGGGTTTATTGACAAGTAAACTTGTTAGGCAAAACTCCAGATAGAGTACTTAATGGATTGGTTGAGATAATTGTCAGAGCGAAGACTTACTTTCGTAGTCGGCCGCCCATTTGGCTTTGGCCTTCTCCAGTTCAACCTTCTCTTTCTTGAGCTTGGCGTTGGCCTTCTTCAAGTTGGCCTTGTCTTTCTCGAGCTCAGCTTTGGCCTTCTCGACCTCCTTCAATTTGGTTCTCCCCTCTGTTTGGGTCTTCAACTCAGCTTCGAGGGCTGCACATCAGAATGGTTAAGAACCCGAGATAACAGTTAGGACACAACTGGGCAGTCGGGAAAACCCCGAATTGGAAGAATATGCATGGGATTTAGTCAGGAAGACAAATATGGGAGACTTACTTCTGATCTTCTTGCTAGAGCCTAGTTCTCATCCCTAAGCTGGTTAACCGCTCCCCTCAGCCAAGTCTCCTTCTCCTGGCTAGACTGCTCCAAGTCGGCCTATGAGGCCCGGAGCTAGCCCAATTGCTAGAGTTGAGGAGTGAGCTGGGTCAAGACCTTAGTCATCTTCTCCGAGTGGTCGACAATCTTCTGCTTGGAGCAAAATAGAGCAAAGCGAAGTCAAGCGTCGGAATACTCACACAAGGGAGACTGACAAGAACTCGACATGGCGGAAATCGTACCTAGACCCCCCGGGACGCGGCGATTGCAGTGCGAAGCAAGACTTCACGCTCCTTCTCCACCGCCACTTCATCATGTTCATAACTCTTCGCTGCTCCGTCGGGGGCTACCCAGTGGAACGTCCTGGGCAACTTGCGGGGAGGAGCTTTCAAGCCTGGGGAGGTCTGGCCCTCCTGAAGACGACGACGATGACAAGGACAGTGACAGGGTCCTGGCCCCCAATAGGGATATGCTTAGGGGCTGGAGCAATAGCTTCAACACTAACCCCTCAGTCGGCTGGTGCCTGTAGCACTGCAGTTGGGACGACCTCAGTTTCTACAACTGAGACGGTTGCTGGCTCAGCAGACATGCTCACTGGCACTGGTTCGGCTAGGGCCAGCTCGACAACAGGAGCAGCTGGTGTGGTCTCTTTGAGATCAATATTGGCTCGTTTCCTACATGAAGAGCTGAGTATCAACACACCACAATGCTAAACAGAACTTCCAGAAGATTCAAAGTCACGTACCTTTTGGAGAATTTGAGCCTACACCCGGGGGCTCTCGGTGTCGGCATTGGAGGACTACTAGCTATCGGGCTGGCTGGCTCGGTAGTCAGTGGTGGCGTTTTAGTCCTGGTTGGCCCTACTCCTGGTGCGGCTGGCTGGGGCACTAGGGTACTCAGCGGCGCCATCCTTGGGCTCGATGTTGCTGAGCCTGGCGGCGCTTGACCTGACCTTGTACTTAGCGGCGCTCTTATTGGGCTCGATGTTGCTGAGCTTGACTGCGCTGGTCCCGGTCTAGGACTCGGTGGCCTGGGAGCTGTGCTGGTAGTGTCTCTAATCTTCAGACTCCCAGTTGTGGCACTCGGCCTGATGATTTTCCTCTTGCCCTGGTCTTCAATAGGCCTCTTCCCCGCTCTCTTGGAGTCAGGCTGGGCAGCAGAGGGACTTAATGGCCTTTTCTTCTTCGACTTCATGGCCGACAAAGTTTGGGAGTCCTCATCGAACTCCTCACATGACTGCAAGCAGTTCAACAATGTATATCACACATTGCAGAGCAATGTTGGGCATATATCTACAAGCATTCATCACAGATGGATAACAAGCCGACATCAGTGAGAATTACCTTTGGACGCGGCCTCTTCAGGCTATAAGCCACCACAGACTGCTCTGAGTCTTCAGTTTCGACCACCCCGCTGCCAAAGAAATCCAGCAGGATGTTGGTCACCTTGTGCTTGTCCATCAGGTCGGGATATTCCCGGCTGGGATCACCTCTGTCCTTGTAGTCCCAGCCGAAGTGACACCTCAACTGCAGCGGCCTGATGCACCAAGTCAAGAAACTCTGGCCACCCATGGACCAGTCAGCCCGGCGCACTTCAGCTTGTCGATCTTGCCAATCAATATATAGACTTTGCCCATTTCTTCAAAGCTGGGCAAAGATGACTAGTTGGACACAACCGTCGGAGGCAAACCCATAAAAGGGGAAGGCTTGGTTCAAGATTAGAACAGTAAAACCACTCCTTATGCTAGCTTTTGAGAGAAGACTTCAAGGAAATGTTGATATAAATCCTCTTCATCTCGCTCCTGAGCTGGAGATACCGGCCCCCCAATCACCTGGACCTTGCTCTTGGAGGGCTGGGATTTGATGTGGAACAAATGTTTGAATAGATTCAAATGGGGTTCCACACCCAGGAAACACTCACACAGAGTCACAAAGATAGAAATTTGCAAGATTGAGTTGAGATTCAGATTCACCAACTCAAGTTCATAGAAGGCAAGTGTCGATGCTTTGCACCGGCAATAATACTATGGGGGTACTCGGCGAATTGGAATTCGGTGGATTGCAGAGGAACACAAGGGAATTTTACTGGTTCAGGCCCTCAAGGTGAGGTAATACCCTACGTCCAGTTGAGGTGTTATTCCTCTGAGGTGGATTTGTGATTAATGATCTCGGGTTGCCCTCATAGGGCGCCCTGCCTCCCTTTATATACTAGGGGACAGGGGTACATGGTAAGGATCCCAGTCGGATACGACCAAGGGATTTCCTTATTAGAGATAGAATCCTATCCGACTAAGGCTATGTTTCCTTATTGTACAAGGTACAGCCTGCCGGGTGCTATCTTATCTCTAATTACATGATCTGGCCCATCCTCTATCCGAGTGGCCCATGTGCTTGTAGTGAGGTACCCGGGGCCCATGGCTCCCACAGTAGCCCCTGAGACCTTCATAGTTGAGTCACAGCTGATGCCGAGTGCTCTTCCTCCATGGTGAAGGTTACCCGAGTGCGATGCTCCCGAGTACTCTTTGTCCGAGTAAGTCTTCCCGAGTCCTGCTTCATGTCAGCTGGCAGCGAGGCTATGAAGGGCTTCATGTAAATATATGAATAGTGTGCGCCGAATAGGCGCACCTATTAGGTGTAGCCCCCGACTTTGTGCTTATTGTGAAGACAATTAAACATAAGTCAAAGATCTTTAACCTGGAAATCTTTCCCGAGTAGATTACTACTGGTATATGAGACTCTTCGTATCATGTCAACCGGAATATAATTTATAGTCTGCCGAGTAGGAGGCTACTCGTATATAGGACTCTTCGACTTCATGTCAGTCGGAATGTGTCTTTATAGTCTTGCGAGTAGGATACTACTCGTATATGGGACTCTTCAGCGTCATGTCAGCTGGAAAGGGTGTTTATAGTCTTTCCCGAGTGGCGTCCCACCCAGAAGTTAGACTCATCCGCGTCATGTCAGCGGGAATGAAGATTTATAGTCTCTCCCGAGTAGTACACTACTCGAAAGTTAGACTCTTCAGCGTCATGTCGGCTGGAATAACGTTGCTCAGGGCAACTGGTGACACGCATGTCGGCCAAGTACACTTTATGAAAATAAATCCATTGCGTGGTTAGGTGTACCGAGAGATACCTGCATCCCCAATTTTAATGAAGACCAGCTTGTGATCCTTGTAGGATATATCCTCGAGACCTGGTAGATAAGACAGATACCCAACATATTTGTTTAGCAATAGGCTCTCATGAAGCATATCTGTTTACCTCATCGGCTCCTGTTAGTAGCATCAGCGCTATAATTTCAACTCAGCCTGCGGGCGGCCCACAAGGAGCATGCTACTGTAGGAACTCATGTCTTGTTGGCCCAATACCAACTGTGCAGGCCTAGGCCATCTAGTCGGTATAGGCTATAAGGAGGGAAGAGAAAAAGATTCCATCGTCTTCCCCAAAGCAACCAATCTCTTCATCTTCCACTTCGCGCCTAGCTTTTCGCCTCCCGCCGGCTAGGGTTAGCAGCAGCCGTTCCCACCCGGACTCGGGCGATTTCAATCCTTCTCGTTTATTCCAAGCCCCCGATTTGCTTTCCCCCAAATCTCACCACTCCAGTCATGCGAAGGCGACGAATCCTGCGGTGCGCCGGGGAGTTCTTGGCCGATCTCGGATTGCGGCTCGGTGAAGCTGAGACGGTTGGAGAGCGAGCTGAAGTTGCCCAGCCAAGAAGTGATCCGTTGGCGGTCGGCGAGGGATGAGTCGAACCCAACCCCCGGCCTGGTGAACGGTAGTTTTCGCCTCTTTCTTTGATCGGGGCTTGTGTCTTCCGTCGTCTGATTTCTTCCGCCGCATCCTTGATTTTCTACGGGCTGGAGTTGGTGCATTTAAATCCCAACTCGATCTTCAGATCTCCATATTCGTTACTCTTTGCGAGTGCTTTCTGGGTGTTTGAGCCCCATTTCATCCTCTTCCGACACTTGTTCATGTCAAGCCCCAGCCTTCAAGAGTAATATCAGTGTGATTGGGGGGGCTGGTCTTTCAACTAAGGAGTGATGGGAAGAAAACATATATCGATTTGCCTTGAATCTTCTCTGAAGGGCTGGCACAAGGAGTGGTTTTACTGTGCCGATCTAGCTCCTTCCTTGCCCCCGTTTACTGGTATGCCGCCGGTGGTGTTGCCAAGCTGGTCTTCGGAGCCAACCTTTGAAGAACTGGGCCAGGCACATATTGCTACGAAGATAGATGACCTCAAGAGGGCCGGCTTGGACGGGCCCTGGGTGGCTCGTCGTTTCCTGACGAGGCGCGTCCAGCCGCTGAAGCTGAGAAGCGCTTTCGGCTGGGCCTTCAGAGGTAAACACGATCCCGACCGGGTGAGCAGCGAGACAGCGGACAAGGGGCAGTAACCGATACCTGTTTGGCTTCTTCTCCGAAGGGGTCGTTGCCACGAAGATGATAACCGCCGAGTTGCTGCCCTATAGCTTCATCCGGCCGCGAACCAGGTAACTTCTACTTTCTTTTGTGGTGAACGCTGTGGAACGATGATTGTTCACCTTGCGTGATGGTATCTTGTCGACTTGATTGTAGTGGCATGAGGAATTTGATGAAGATTCTCGTCATTGTCTGCGGTCGCGTCGAGGAAGAGGCAAGGAGTCCTCGGATGCCCAACCCGACTCCAAGAGAGGGGGAAGAAGCCATTTTATATCGGGGCGAGGGGGCCATGACAGCGCGTGCTATGAGCGGTAGCTTGAAGATAAAGGACACCGCTGCCACAACGCCCACGCGGTCGAGTCCCAGGCTGAGAGCAGCTGGCTTGGGCTCGACGTTGTCGTGCTCAGCAACAGCGCCGCCAAGGGGCCAACCAGAGCGGAGGCCGATTGGGGCGAAGGAACCCGAACCAACCGTACCAGAGTCGAGGCCGACTCAGGCCGATATGCCTCTGCCGTCGGCGACACCGTCCGGGGCGAGTGCCGATGCCAGCGCTTCGCCGGGGAGCGGGTACGCTAGCAGGAAGCTGAAGTTTTCCAAGAGGTGCGCTACTCCGAGCATTCTGTAGTCGTCGTATGTTGAAATACAGTCTTGATGTCTTGCTTCGTTGTGCAGGAAGCGGGCCGATATCGACTCAAAAAGGTTCAACCCATCTGCCTGCTTGATGAGCCCGTCCCAGCCGAGTCAGCAGCAGCGACACACCTGCTGAGCCGGCGGCCAGCCCGGTCGCTGAAAACCGAGGTGGCTCCGACTACAGGGCCACTACCGCCATCGACCGAGAGGTGGCTGTTGAAACTGAGGCCCCAGCCCCCGAGGCACCATACGTCGCGGAAGCGGGGGACGGATCCCCGAGCCGGTCCCAGTGTTGTAGGGGAAGGCGACGCCGAGGCCAGGACCCCGTCGCCATCATGGTTATCGTCACCAACGCATCGTCGCCGTTGCGCCGCCACGGAGATCCACATTTGCTCGGATCGAAGCTCCCCACGTGTGATGCCCCGGACCTTCTCGTGGACCACTCGCGACGGCACTATGAAAAGCTTCAGACTCGATGAAGTCGTCGCAAGGAGAGAGCGCGAGAGCCTGCTTCGTGCCGCCATCAACGGGTCCCAAGGGGTCGCGGTATGATTCTTGTAGTGAAGCTCCAGCAATCTTCTTGTCTTGATGTTTGACTCTGTCGTCGGTTTGTTCCTTGTCCTGAGCAGAAGCTCGTCGACCGCAACGAGGCGATGACAGAGATCCTGGTCGAGATGGTCCCACCTCGCGGAATTACAACAGCTCCGGGCATTGAAGGCCGAGATGGAGGCGCGTCACACGGGAGGGAGGCCTGGCTGAAGAGCGGCGCTGATCAGCTCAGGGCTGAGACATGGGCCTAGCCGAGAAGATCAGAGGTAAATCCTCGAGCATATCTCCCCGACTGGACGTTGGTGTAATCATCCAGCTACGTCGATCCGACTGCTTGGTGGTGTCATGACTGCGTGATTGAGCTCTTGGCTAATCCGTGGTGCAGACCTCGAAGCGGAGAGGGAGTCGCAGCTGAAGGAGGCCGAAGAAGCAAGGCGAGCTTGAAAGAGTCAAGGCTGACCTGACAAAAGCCTACCGAGCTTGACGGGAGAAGTCCGAGTTGGAGAAGGCCGTCGTCGAGCTCGGTAAGGAGAAGGCCAAACTGGAGAAGACCGTGGCCGGGTGGGAGGCCGACTACGAAAGTAAGTCCTCAACCCGACTGTGATCTCAGCCAATACATTATTCACCCTGTGTGTAGCCGATCCTGACAAGCATACTTGCCGGCCGATCTGGGCAGGCATGAGAGCCAACGTCCAGGCCCAGTACCGGTTCTACACGGAGGAGATAAGGTCAATCCGGGAGTCACGGGAGGCCCTCGTCGGGTCCGTGAAGGGGCTCCTTGACCTTGTGGATCCCCGCTCAGTGGGGACCAGCTGTAGCAGAATTCCTCAAATAATGGGGCGTCTCGAGGACGCGCCGAGTGCCCTGAAAAGGTACTCAGACGAGCGGGTTGCCGCCGGCGTGGCCCAGACCCTAGCAATGACCAAGTCCATCTATCCGAGGGCGGACATTGAGGCCATCGGGGAGGGATTTTCCGAGGAGACGACGCCCGAGGAAGCGCTGGAGCTGATCTCACAGGCGAAGCCGACTGCTGAAGCGATTACCCGAGACCTGGGTCTGTAAAGGCAATATATTTTGTAGTCGATGTATACGTATGCTTTCATATACGATCATGTGTGAATATATGTGTCGTGCCGCCAAACTTATTATTCGGTTGTCATTAGCTTTACCCGACCATGTAGCATGCACCGAGTTAGTTCGATAGAACTTGATAAAAATCGTTCAGAGGAAGATGCTATACTCGGGCGAACGCATCAGTCGTGGCAAGGCTTCATAACCGAGGTGAGATAAGCTTGTATGTTATTGACAGAACACATATATCATGCAGCCCCGATTCACTACTTGATTGGAACAAGCGGCGTAGTGAGTCAGGAAAAACTGTACACATGGAAAAAGTAAGACTCAGGTATAGAAAGGACGTAGCTGTTCTATATTCATGAGTTGGTGATGAGGACGCCGTCTTTGGTCTTCAGTCGGTAGGCGCCTGGCCGCGTGACCTCGGCTATAATGAACGGCCCTTCCAGATGGGGGATAGTTTATGCCTGTCCTTGGTGGTTTGTATCTTCCTTAGAACGAGATCCGACCAAAAGGCGCGGCCACGGACATTGCGATTGTGGTAGCGACGCAGGCCTTGAAGATACCTTGCGGACTGGATTGTTGCGGCGTCTCTTGCTTCTTCCAGCTGATCTAATTCGATAGTCGGGTGCTGTTGGATCGTCTTCGGAGTAAGCCCGGACTCGCGGAGAGCCGAACTGTAATCTCAGTCGGTAGCATGGCCTCAGTACCGTAGACCAGGAAGAAAGGGGATTGCCCTGTTGCCCGACTAACCGTGGTTCTGAGAGACCAGAGAACGGATGGTAGTTCTTGTACCACCGACCGCTATGGTTGTAGTCGGTCGTATATCTGGCCTTGATGCCTTGTAAGACCATGCCGTTGGCTTCGCTCAACCTGCCCGTTGCTCCGGGGTGTGCACAGACGCGTAGCAGATCTTGATGCCGAAGTTGTCGCAGAAATTTTGGAATAGGCCTGCCGCGAACTGAGTGCCGTTGTCGGTTATGATGCGGTTAGGGACCCCAACCGGTATAGTATGCTCAAGATGAAGTCCTTTGCTCGTGCCGCTGTGATTGTTGCGACAGGTTTAGCCTCAATCCACTTGGTGAATTTATCACTGCGACGAATAAATGTGTGAACCCTCCTGGCGCTTTCTTGAATGGCCCGACCATGTCGAGCCCCATACTGCGAATGGCCAAGAGATAGGGATAGTTTGAAGCTCCTGGGCGGGAAGATTTGTCTGTCTTGCGAAGAACTGGCAACCCTCGCACTTGCGAACGATATCTTTGGCGTCTGTGACTGCGGTGGGCCAGAAGAATCCTGCCGGTAAGCTTTCCGACTAACGTCCTGGATGCAGCGTGGTTGCCACATATGCCCGAGTGGATTGAATGCAGGATCTGCTTGCCTTCCTCGGTGGTGACACAGCGCATGAGGACACCCGGATGCGCTCCTTCGGTACAGGTCTTCTCCGACTAGCAGGAAGCTTTTGCTTCGACGCTTGATTTGCTCGGCTTGATTGCGATCTTCTGGGAGTTCATCGTCCAGGAGGAATTTGAGAACAGGACCCTCCAGTCTTGACATATGTGCAGCACTTCGTCGGTGGTCGGGGTAGGTTCACCTCCCGACTGCTCTTGTGCCGGTTTCTTCTTGACTGATGGCTCCATAAGTTGCTCGACAAAAGATTCCAGTCGGAACGCTTCTCGCTTGATCCCATGTTTGCCAGCTCATCGGCCGCGTCGTTGTATTGACGCGGACATGTGTGATTTCCAGCCCGTCGAACTTGTTTTTCCAACTTGCGGACCTCCTGACAGTATGCCGCCATTGTGTCGTCGAGACAGGTCAGTCTTTCATGACTTGGTTGACCACGAGTTGGGAGTCTCCGCGCAGAACCAGTCGACGTATGCCGAGCGATATGGCGATGCGGAGCCCGTGAACAAGAGCCTCGTACTCGGCGACGTTGTGGGAAGCCGGGAAGTGGATTTGTAGTACGTACTTCAACTTTTCGCCAGTGGGGACGTCAGTATGACTCCAGCCCCGGCACCTGCCGATCCGTAGGGAACCGTCGAAGTACATTGTCCAGTACTCTAGCTTTGTTGTTGGTGTTGGGAGTTGAACTTCTGTCCACTCGGCCACGAAGTCGGCTAGAGCTTGAGATTTGATAGCTGTCCGTGGCTGAAAGGTGATGTCAAACGCCATCAACTCGAGTGCCCATTTAGCGATCCGGCCGGTGGCCTCGCGATTATGAAGGACATCCCCGAGTGGAAACGCTGTGACCACCGTGACTTGATGTGCTTGAAAGTAGTGCACCAGCTTTCGGACTGTGATGAGTAGGCCGTATAGCAGCTTCTGGACCTGCGGGTATCTTGTTTTGGAGTCAGCAAGGACCTCGCTGACAAAGTAGATTGGCCGTTGTATTTTTTGAAGATGACCCTGTTCGGATCGCTCCACTACCAGCACCGTGCTGACTACCTGTGTTGTTGCCGCCAGATAAAGCATTAGTGGTTCCTGGGGCAGGGGTGAAGCTAGCACGGGGGGTGATGTGAGGAATTTTTTGAAGTCTTCGAAGGCTTGATGGGCTTCCGGGGTCCACTGAAAGGTGTCCGCCTTTTTGAGGAGCTTGAAGAAGGGCATGCCTTGTTCGCCCAGTCGGGAGATAAACCGACTGAGTGCCGCCATGCAGCCTGTCAGCTTCTGGATGTCTTTGAGGTTGGTCGGGGGCGCCATGTTCTTGATGGCGTTGACTTTCTCTGGGTTAGCCTCGATGCCGCGGTGCGAGACGATGAAGCCGAGTAACTTCCAGACGGCATCCCCGAAGGTGCACTTGTCCGGGTTCAACTTCATCTTGAATCTTCGAAGGTTTTGGAAGGTTTCTTCCAAGTCGGCAATGAGGTCTTGTCTGGATTTAGACTTGATCACCACATCGTCGACGTAGGCTTCCACGTTGCGCCCGATCTGAGTGTGCAGACACCGCTGAATAGCCCTTTGGTAGGTTGCGCCTGCGTTTTTTAGTCCGAACGGCATTGTGATATAGCAATACGCTCCAAACGGCGTGATGAAAGATGTTTTTAAACAGTCTTGTTCCCTCAAGCTAATTTGATGGTATCCCGAATAACAGTCGAGAAAACTGAGTAGGTCGCACGCCGCGTGGAGTCAACCACCTGATCTATCCTGGGAAGACCAAATGGGTCCTTGGGCCGTTTGTTGAGGTCGGTGTAGTCGACGCACATGCGCCATTTACCGTTTTTCTTCCGGACCAGGACTGGGTTGGCCAGCCAGTCCGGGTGGTAGACTTCCTTGATGAGCCGGCTGCGAGGAGCTTGGTGATTTCCTCCGGATAGCGTCCTTGCGGTCTTGAGCGAAGCGCCGCAAGCCGTTGTTTGACCGGCTTGGCGTCTGGCTTTACGTGTAGGGCGTGCTCGATCACCTCCTTGGTACGCCCGGCATGTCGGACGGTTTCCACGCGAAGATATCTTTTGTTGGCTTGGAGGAAGGTGACGAGCGCGTCTTCCTATTTGGGGTCGAGTCCGGTCCGACTAAGGCAGTCTTGGAGGGGTGGAAGGGTCCAGGGGGATCTTCTTCGTGTCAGAGTCCGCTGAAATTCCCGACTTCGCTGCTTTTTTCGCCGGAACTGGATCTTGATCGACTTCAGATGTAGCGGCTTGCCGGATGCTGTCGCGCCCGACTGCCGCTTCTTGTGTTTGAGCCAGCTCGCAGCTCTCCCTTGTCGCAGGTGAAGGCTTGCTTAGCGTCGCTGCGGAGGGAGAGGACTCCTGCTGGCCCGGGCATCTTCAGCACCATGTATGTGTAGTGCGGTATCGCCATGAATTTGGCGAGGGCCGGTCGTCCGAGTATCGCGTGATACGCGGTCTCGAAGTCGGCGACCTCGAAGGAGATGTTTTCTGTGCGGAAGTTGTCCCGCGTGCCGAAGGTCACCGGCAAGGTTATCTGCCCGAGTGGGGTTGATGACAAGCCGGGGATTATCCATGGAAGGGCGCGGTGCTCGGCCGTAGTTCTGAACGAGGAATTCTCATCTCGTCCAAAGTCTTGGCGAACAGGATGTTGAGCGCACTGCCTCCGTCGATGAGGGTTTTCTTTAGCCTAATATTTTTGACGACCGGGATCCAGGACGAGTGGGTATCGTCCCGGGTGGGAAACCCGATCTGGGTGATCCGCGCGGTTGAAGGTGATAGCCATCTCTGACCAGCGCAAGTATTGGGGGCATCCGTTGTGGAGACCGCGTTAATGTCCCGCGCTGATAGCTTCTGCTTGCGCTTGGATTCGTACGCGAGTGGCCCCGAAGATGTGGTTGAGTTTGGCTTGGGGGTCCTGGAAGTCGTCAGCCGGACCCGAGTCTGGCTTGTCCTTGTCCTTGTCGCCGACGGCAGATGATGAAGCCTGCTCGGAGGCAAACTTCTTGAGCATGTGGCAGTCTTTGGCTGCGTGCCGGCCTTGGGGTGAAAGGGGCAAGGCCGCTCATGACTTTCTGGTAGTCGTTGTTCCGCTGGGGCCGTGACCGACTGCGCTCCATGTTAGCCACCTCGTTGTCTGACTTCCGCTTGCGGCTGCTAGGCTTGTTCTGAGGCGGCTCGTTGTCGGCTTTTGCCCTGTTGTCTTTTTGTCGGGGCTCCTTCTTCTCGTCGAAGGCCTCTGCGACGGCTTCAGCTGAGTCGGCGTATTTGTTGGCCATGTCGAAGAGAGTCCAGACGGTGGATGGTGGCTTCCGAGTGAACTTCGCGATGAGCGGGGCGTCTTTTACTCCCTTGCGGAAGGCGGCGATGACGACCTCGTCTTTGATGCTTGGGATTTGATTGCGCTTCTCGGAAAACCTTTTGATGAATTCCCGCAGAGACTCGTTCTTTTTCTGATGCAGTTGGTAGAGGTCGTGCTCGGAAGCCGGCCTCTCGTAGGTCCCCTGGAAGTTTGCGATGAACCGCTCCCTGAGTTGTCCCCAGGAACCGATCGACCGCCTTGGGAGGCCTGTCAGCCATGTCCTCGCCGAGTCGGATAACGCGACTGGGAGGTAGTTAGCCATGGCTCTGCTGTCGCCCCCAGCAGCTTGAACTGCTAGGACGTAAACGGTGAGCCAGGACTCTGGGTTGGTCTTGCCGTCGTACTTTTCAATTCCGGTAGGCTTAAAGCCGACTGGCCATCGGACGTCCTGTAACTCCCGAGTAAAGGCTGGGATGCCTTCATTATCGTGAGGACTCGGGCTTCGGTTTTGGCGGTGTAGCCGCTCGTAGTGGAGACCGAAGCGCTCGTGTTCGTCCTCCAGTCGGCGGCGTTCATCCTCTTCGCGCTCTTCGCGCCGGGCATTTATAGTGTGGCGAAGATCGCGTTGTAACCGCAATCGGAGGTCTTGATTGTGTCGGCGGTCGTATTGGTGACGCCGCCGGTTGTCGTAGTTGGTATTGCCGAGTGTTGTTTGGCGGGATTCTTCATGCTGCCGGGTGGAGCCGGCTGCCCGTCGTCGTGCTGATGCAGATGACTCCGCCGCTGGAGAGCCTGTTCGACGGGTCGGTATGTGAGTGTTGCCTGACTGTTCTTGCTGCTGGCAGGCGGCAGCAGTAATCATTGCCTTGATCTTGGCGATGGTTGGTGTGGCCTGATGGTCCGGCCCGAACTGGAGCGTGTCCAGCAGAGTTGCGGCGGCCACGACGTTCTGTTGTGGCGTGACGAAGACATCGTGGTCGCCGACTTTGGTTCGGAGGATCTGCTGCTGGGCGGCTCGCCCAGCTTGTCGAAGCCCGTCATTGCGAGCTTGTCGGTTGGCCTCCTCTTGTTGTTGTACTCGGCGCGCCTCCTCATGCTGCTCCTCTTGCAGTCGGCGCACCTCGGAAGGTGGCGTTGAAGCCATGAAGATCTCGCGGGGGAGGAGGAAGCTTGCCAAGGTGGAGTCCGAGTTGATGCTCGAACCACCATCCGACTTAGTGTCGGACTCCGAGTAGTTTATCGGAGTTAGGACGACTCCGACCTCCCTAGATCCAATCTGAAACGGTTCATGACCGTGTCCAAACTGAATCGCTAGAGGTCGGGTCTGCTGCGCGGGTTGTAGATGCACAGCGTCGCCGAATCCGTACGGGAGATTGACGATCTCTCCCCCTCTTGGCCTAACCCGCGCTGGCTCAAGGCCTAGCGCGAGTCGGACGCCGAAGGAGAGAGTTGTCCCGATGTCCGGCGATGTGAGGGACTGTCGTAGTAGATCGTCGAAGGAGATGGTGACGTCCCTGGGGCCGACTGGCGCAACGCCGGCTGGCTCCTCGGCTGGCAAGATCGGATCTGCCTCAGCCAAAGAAAGGTTGCCGAGTTGATCGGCGACGAAATCAAGGCTCCCGAAGGTGATGGTGTCTCCGTTGGAGAACTTGTCGCTCCTGACTCCGTTGATGGGATCCATCGAATCTGTTGATGAAGAACTCGCCGGTCCCCTACCTGGCGCGCCAACTGTCGATGCTTTGCACCGGCAATAATACTATGGGGGTACTCGGCGAATTGGAATTCGGTGGATTGCAGAGGAACACAAGGGAATTATACTGGTTCAGGCCCTCAAGGTGAGGTAATACCCTACGTCCAGTTGAGGTGTTATTCCTCTGAGGTGGATTTGTGATTAATGATCTCGGGTTGCCCTCATAGGGCGCCCTGCCTCCCTTTATATACTAGGGGACAGGGGTACATGGTAAGGATCCCAGTCGGATACGACCAAGGGATTTCCTTATTAGAGATAGAATCCTATCCGACTAAGGCTATGTTTCCTTATTGTACAAGGTACAGCCTGCCGGGTGCTATCTTATCTCTAATTACATGATCTGGCCCATCCTCTATCCGAGTGGCCCATGTGCTTGTAGTGAGGTACCCGGGGCCCATGGCTCCCACAGCAAGAAGCTGGCGAAAGAACTCGGAAGATGGAAGAGAAAGACCCCAGTTGAAAAAAGAGGCGAAAACAATGGTCTCACCAGGCTAGGGCTCCGAAACCGATTCACCTTCAACTGGACGCCAATTGATGACATCACGGCTTTGCAATCTCAGCTACTTCTCCAGAAGCTTTAGCTTAGCCAACCCGCAATCCGAAGTCAGCCAGACCTCATCAGACGCCTCTAGGAAATCTGAAGCCCTCGGCATGGTTAAGGGCAAGGAGATTTGGGGGAAATGTTGCTCGGGGCTTGGAATGGACAAGGAGGAGCGGGATCACCCGAGTTTCAATGGGGAAGAGCAAGCAATGGCGAACCCTAGTGAGGTGGGAGGCGAAATTTTGGCGCGGAAGCTGGAAGACAAAATGATTGGTGGATTGGAGAAGATGAGGAAATCTTTTCTCTCTTTCCCCGCCTTTTATAGAGCCTGTACTGATTTGTGGGCTTGGAATTACAAAGTCAGTACTAGGCCACCAAGATATGAGTTCCTACAGTAGCACGCTCAATTTGGGCCGCTCGCTGGCTATGTTAAAATCACGGTGCTGGTGCTACCAACAGGAACCGATGAGGTAAACAGATATGCTTCATGAAGGCCTAATTGCTGGACACATGTGTTCGGGTATCTGTATTATCCACCAGATATTGAGGATATATCCTTATAAGGATCATAAGCTGGTTTCCATTAAAATTGGAGGTGCAGGTATCTCTCAAGTACACCTGACCACATAATGGATTAAATTTCATAAAGTGGTATTCGGCTTACATGCTTAGCCAACAATTGCAATGAGCAAATATCTTTCCAGCCGACATGACGCTGAAGAGTCTAACTTTCGAGTAGTGTACTACTCAGGAAAGACTATAAATATTTCTTTCAGTTGACACGAAGCTGAGGAGTCTAACTCCTGAGTGGGACGCCACTCGGGAAAGACTATAAACACCTTTTCCAGCTGATATGAAGCTGAAGAGTCTAATTTTTGAGTGACATACTACTCAAAAAAGACTATAAAATATTCCGGTTGACATGATACCAAAGAGTCTCATATACCAGTAGTATACTACTCGAGAAAGACTACAAGGTTAAAGATCTTTGACTTTATGTTTATTGTTTCACAATTAAGCACAAAGTCGGCGGCTACACCTAATAGGTGCGCCTATTCGGCGCACACTATTCATACTTCTACATGGAGCCCTTCATAGCCACGCTGCCAGCTGACATGAAGCAGGACTCAGGAAGAAGAAGCACTCAGACAAAGAGTACTCGGGAGTAATGCACTCGGGCAATCTTCACCGTGGAGGATGAGCACTTGGCATCAGCTGTGACTCAACTATGAAGGTCTCAGGGGCTGCTGTGGAGGCCATGGGCCCCAGGTACCTCAAGACAAGCATATGGGTCACTCGGATAGAGGATGGGCCTAGCCTTGTAATTAGAGATATGGTAGAACCTGGCAGATTTTGCCTTGTACGATAAGAAATATACAGTCCTAGTCTGGTACATTGTATCTCTAAGGAAATCCCTTGACCGTAATCCGGCTAGGACTCCTACCTTGTACCCCTGTCCCCCAGTATATAAGGGGAGGCAGGGCGCCCCCTGAGGGCATATAGAGATTCACCAGAATCATACTTCCTCAAAGGAATATACCACAACTGGACGTAGGGTATTACCTCACATCGAGGGCCTGAACCAGTATAAAATCTCCTTGTGTTCCTTTGCAATCCATCGAGTTTCGATCCGACGAGTAGCCCTATAATCATATTGCCGGTGTAAAACATCAATAGCTACTGACCGAGTACTTGCGCCAGTCGGGACGTCATCTCCCCTGGCTACGCTCCATGTGGGCTAATAACCGACCTCCTGCGCCAGTCAGGGCTCGGGTACCACTTGGCTGGGTGAGATATGGCCCATGAGGGTTGACAGCCGAATCCTATGCTAATGCGAGGTTCGGGTACCTTATTTGGTCACAACTCTACTGGGTAAAGTATGCCCCATGAGGGTTGCTAGCCGAATCCTATGCTAATGCGAGGTTCGGGTACTTTATTTGGTTAATAACCGACCTCCGGCACCAGTCGGAGCTTGGGTACCACTCTGTTGGATAGGGTACGCCCCATGAGGGTCGCCAGCCTAATCCTATGCTAATGCGATGTTCAGGTACCTTATTCGGCTACAATTTTGTCAAGTTAGGTATGCCCCAAGAGGGTCGCCAGTCGAATCCTGCACTAGCGCAACATTCGGATACCTTCTGGTAAAAACATGGCAACAAGCCACTACTGGAGCTTTCAGTCGGGAGTAGCATCAAACCTGAAATCTACAGAGGTGCTAATTATTATTCAAGACTGGAAGACCCCAATCCTTCGATTACAACAAAGCCGAGTAAATCAAGCAATGGAGCAAAACCCTTATCATAGTCAGAGAAGACCTATATCATCGAAGTGCATCCGGAGTTCTCATGCACTGTGTCACACCTGAGGAGGGCAAGCAGATCCTGCAATATACCTACTTAGGCATCTGTGGCGACTATACTGCATCCAGAATGTAAGTCGAAAAGGCTCACGAACAAGGATTCTTCTGGCTGATTGAGGTTACCGACGCTGGAGTACTCATCCTAACATGCGAGGGATGTTACTTTTATAGGGCTGCGCTGGGTAGGTCGGTTTAGGCCTGCTTATTCGGTAGTAGGCCCAAGATATGAATTTCTACAGTAGCACGCTCAATCTAGGCCGCTCGCTGGCTATGTTAAAATCACAGTGCTAGTGCTACTTACAGAAACCGATTGAGTAATCAGATATGCTTCATGAAAGCCTAATTGCTAAACACATGTGTTCAGATATCTGTATTATTCACCAGGTATTGAGGATATATCCTTGTAAGGATCACAAGCTAGTCTCCATTAAAATTGGGGATGCAGATATCTCTCAAGTACACCTGACCACATATTGGGTTAAAATCTATAAAGTGGTACTCGGCTTACATGCTTAGCCAACAATTGCCATGAGCAAACCTTTTTTCCAACCGACATGAAGCTAAAGAGTCTAACTTCCGAGTGGTATACTACTCGGGGAAGACTATAAACAATTCTTCCGGCTGATATGACGTTGAAGAGTCTAACTTCTGAGTAACATACTACTCAGGAAAGACTATAAAATCATTCCAGCTGACATGATGCTGAAGAGTCTCATATACCAGTAGAGCACTACTCAAGAAAGACTACAAGGTTCAAGATCTTTGACTTTATGTTTAATTGTTTTACAATTAAGCACAAAGTCGGGGGCTACACCTAATAGGTGCGCCTATTCGGTGCACATTATTCATATTTCTACATGGAGCACTTCATAGCCTCGCTGTCAGCTGACATGAAGCAGGACTCGGGAAGAAGAAGCACTCAGACAAAGAGTACTCGGGAGCAATGCACTCAGGAATTCTTAACCATGGAGGATGAGAACTCGGCATCAGCTGTGACTCAACTATGAAGGTCTCAGGGGCTGCTGTGGAGGCCATGGGCACCAGGTACCTCATGACAAGCATATGGGCCACTCGGACAGAGGATGGGCCTAGCCTTGTAATTAGGGATATGATGGAACTCGGCAGACTTAACCTTGTACGATAAGGAAGATACAGTCCTAGTCGGGCATGTTATATCTCTAAGACTCGATCCCTTGGTCGTAGTCCGGCTGGGACTCCTACTTTGTAATCCTATCCCCTAGTATATAAGGGGAGGCAGGGTGCCCCCTGAGGGCAAGTTCACGAGAATCACAAGATCACCAAGATCACCTCAAAGGCAATACACAACAACTGGACGTAGGGTATTACCTCATCTTGAGGGCCTGAACTAGTATAGATCTCTTGTGTTTGTTTGCAATCCATCGAGTTTCGGTCCGATGAGTAGCTCTATATATTTATTGCCGGTGTAAAACATCGACACTAGTCCTGATCCGGAAGAAGAACGGTAAATGGCGCATGTGTGTCGACTATACCGACTTAAATAGGGTGTGTCCCAAAGATCCATTTGGTCTACCAAGAATAGATTAGGTGGTGGATTCAACTACAGGATATGAATTACTCAGTTTTCTCGACTATTACTCGAGATACCATCAAATCAGCCTAAAGGAGGAGGACTGTCTGAAGACTTCTTTTATCACGTCATTTGGGGCGTACTGCTATGTCACTATGCCATTCGGGTTGAAAAAACGCTGGAGCAACGTATCAACATGCTATCCAACGGTGTCTTCACACTTAACTTGGGTGCAATGTGGAGGCGTATGTCGATGACGTGGTGATCAAGACCAAAGTCAAGGAGAACCTCATCGCCGACTTAGAAGAAACTTTTCAAAGCCTTTGGAGATTCAAGATGAAACTGAACCCGGAAAAGTGTCTTCGGAGTACCTTCGAGAAAGCTACTCGGCTTTATCATTTCACAACACGGCATCAAGGCAAATCCAGAGAAAATCAATGCAATAATGAACATGGCGCCCCTGACTAGCCAGAAGGATATAAAGAAGCTGACCGGCTGCATGGCGGCACTCAACCGATTCATCACCCGACTTGGTGAACGGGGTATGTCTTTTTTCAAATTACTAAAGAAAGTTGACAATTTTCAATGGATGCCAGAAGCCCAACAAGCCTTCGAAGACTTTAAGAAGTTTCTCACATCACCTCCTGTGTTGGCGTCACCAATGCCCTAGGAACCACTCATGCTGTATCTGGCAGTGACTACTCAGGTAGTCAGCACGGTGTTGGTAGTCGAGCAGGCAGAGCTAGGACACAAAAAAAAAAAGTTCAAAGGCTAGTTTACGTTGTCAGCGAAGTCCTAGGTGAATCCAAGATGAGATATCCCCAAGTCTAGAAACTGTTATATGGCTTGCTCATAACTGTCTGGAAGTTGGTGCACTATTTTCAGTCACATCAAGTTACAATTGTCACATCGTATCCACTCGGGGACGTCCTACACAATCGTGAAGCCTTTGGCAGAATCACTAAATGGGCGCTCGAGTTGATGGCGTTTGACACTGTCTTTCAGACACGGACAACAATTAAGTCATAAGCACTTGCTGATTTGTGGCCGAGTGGATAGAGGTTCAGACGGCTACATCAACAGACAAGTTAGAATACTAGACGATGTACTTGGACGGTTCTCTAAGGATCGGCGGAGCAGGGGCTGGTGTTGTTTTGACGCCACCCACTGGAGAAAAACTCAAATATGTCCTTTAGATACATTTTCCAGCATCCCACAATGTTACCAAGTACGAGGCACTTATCCACAGGCTCCGCATCACCATATCACTTGGCATCCGCCGACTGGTAGTTTGCGGGGATTCTCAACTCATGGTAAATCAAGTCATGAAAGAGTGGACGTGTCTGGACGACAACATGGTAGCTTATTGTTAGGAAGTAGGAAGCTGGAAAACAAGTTTGACGGGCTAGAGATTACACATGTACTACGCCAGTACAATGAAGCTGCAGATGAGCTAGCAAATATAGGATCCAAGCGAGAAGTGGTCCCAACTGGAATTTTTGTCGAGCAATTGTTGGAGCTGTCTGTCAAAAAGAAGCCAGTACTCAAGTAGTCGGGGGTGGAACCTACCCCAACAACAATAGAAGTGCTGATTATCTCTCAGGATTGGCAGATTCCGATCATCAGATTCCTCCTGGAAGACGAGCTTCCAGAAGATCGCAGTGAGGCCGAATAGATCAAACGTTAAAGCAAATGTTTTCTTGTAGTCGGAGAAGACCCCTATCGTCGAAGCGCATCCGGAGTCCTTATGCGCCATGTCACACCCGAGGAGGGAAAGCAGATTCTACAATCCATCCACTCGGGCATCTATGGCAACCATGTTGCATCAAGGATGTTAGTCGGAAAAGCTTACAGGCAAGGATTCTTCTGCCCGATTGCAGTTACTGACGCTAAAGACATAGTTCGGACATGCAAGGGATGCCAGTTCTTTTCTCAGCAAATACATTTACTAGCTCAAGAATTGCAAACAATTCCAATATCTTGGCCCTTTGCAGTTTGGGGGCTCGACATGGTCAAGCCATTCAAAAAAGCACCAAGAGGGTTCACACACTTGTTCGTCGCAGTGGATAAATTCACAAAGTGGATCGAGGCAAAACCCATTGCTACCATAACAGCGGCAAGGGCAAAAGATTTCATCATGAGTATCATATACTGATTTGGAGTTCCCAACCGCATCATAACAGACAACAGCACTCAATTCACTGGCGGCGTTTTCAAGATTTCTGTGACGACTTTGGCATCAAGATCTGTTATGCTTCTATGGCACACCCACGGAGCAACAAACAGGTCGAGCGTGCAAACGGCATGGTCTTACAAGGTATCAAGACTAGAGTGTTCGACCGACTACCAACCGAGTTGGAGTTCGGCTCTCCGCGAGTCTGAGCCCACTCAGAAGACAAGTTAAATGAAGACTGGCTGGTCGAGTTAGATCGGTTGGAACAAGCAAGGGACATCGCAACTATCCAGTCGGCAAGGTATCTTCAAGGCCTGCGTCGTTATCACAGTTGGACTGTTTGTGGCCGTGCCTTTTCGATGGGAGATCTCGTTTTGAGGAAAATCCAAACCACCAAAGACAGGCTTAAATTATCTCTCTTATGGGAGGGACCGTTCATTATTGCTGAGGTTACACGTCCGGGTGCCTACCGACTAAAGACAGAAGACGGCGTCCTAGTCAACAACTCATGGAACATAGAACAGCTACATCTTTTCTATACCTGGGTATTGTAATTCTTTCATATATATAAATAAAGTTTGTTACAATGACTCACTACGTCGATTGTTTCAATCGAGTAGTGAGTCGGGGGCTACATGAGGATAACATGTCTTTTGTTGTTCATAATGTTTGAGTTTACTTCATCTAAGTCAAGAAGTTTTATAATGATTATGCTACATTTATGCCGAGTATAGTCTCATGAGATGAACGCCTTTTAAAGTCAATCTCAATGCATTCGGCATAAATCGGCCAGTCGGATAAAACTAATGATGGCTAATGTGGGTGCCATGGGCCCCGGGTACCTCATGACAAGCATATGGGCCACTCGGATAGAGGATGGTCCTGGCCTTGTAATTAGAGCTATAGTAATCCCTAGCAGACTTTGCCTTGTACGATAAGAAAAACACAGTCCTAGTTGGGTGCGTTATATCTCTAAGAGGAGATCCCTTGGCCGTAATCCGGTTGGGACTCCTACCTTATAACCCTGTCCCCCAGTATATAAGGGGAGGCAGGGCGCCCCCTGAGGGTAGGTTGAGTTGGTTCACCAGAATCACCACCACAAATCCTCAAAGGAATAACACCACAACTGGACGTAGGGTATTACCTCGCATTGAGGGCCTGAACTAGTATAAAATCTTCTGTGTTCCTTTGCAATCCACCGAGTTTCCATCCGCCGAGTAGCCCTATATTCATATTGCCGGTGTAAAACATCGACAGTTGGCATGCCAGGTAGGGGCTTCGGCGCGATCTACATCTATAAGCTCGATGGATCCAGCAACCGGAGTTGACGGCGGCAAACTCTCCCCCAGAGATACAATTTCATTTAGAAGCCTCGACTTCGTCGCCGACCAGATTGGCAATCTCACCTTGGCCGACTCGGACTCGATCCGATCTGCCAGGGAACCGACCGACTCCATGCCAGTTGGCCCACACGATGCTGCAGTAACCCTCGTCGACTTGCTGCGGCAATCTTCACCTTGTTCGGGTCTCGGGACAACTCTTTCCTTTGGTGTTCAACTCAGACTCGGCCTTGAGCCGGCCAAGATCGAGCTAAGAAGGGAAGAGATTGTCAATCTCCCGTACAGACTCGGCAACGCCGTGGATATCTTCAGACAACATCCGACGTGGCAAACCCGATCCCCTGGAATTCGACTCAGATACGACCCAGAGCCGCTCGAGATCGGATCTAGGGAGGTTGGAGTTATAATCACCCCCATCAATTATTCCGACTACGCCTCTTAGTCGGACTACGACTCTTAGTCGGATAGCAGTTCGGCAAGCTTCTCCCCGCCACGAGAAATCTTCATGGCATCCAAAGGCCCCACTCCTAGTCAGGAATCACGCCGACTACATGAGCAACAAGAGGAGGAGGCTTGCCGACTATGAGAACATCGGGAGGAAGAAGCAAGACGCCTGCACGCCCACAACGATGATCTACGCAGGGCTGGGCGAACCGCTCAGCAACAAATCCTCCAAACCCTAGTCGACGACCACGATGTCTTCATTACTCCCCAATAGAACATCGTGGCCGCTGCAACTCTACTAGATACACTCCAGTTCGGGCCTGATCACCAGGCCACCCCGACGATCGCAAGGATAAAAGCCATGCTTACCGCTGCTGCATGTCGCAACACCAACAGTCAGGTGATACCCTCATACCGACCAACCGGTCGGCATCCCTAACGGCAGTCTCGTCCACCTCAAAGCGACACCGAGCGGTCGGCTCTAGTCGGCAGCACATGGAGTCACACCAAACATCACTCGACAACCCCAACGATGACTGGCGGCTCCGAGGCCAACCACGGCATGACCTTCAGCAAAACATCAGCGCTTGGTACCACGAACGAGAGGAAGACGAGCAACGCCAACTGGAAGACGAGAACGAGCGCTTCGGCCTCCACCACGAGCGGTTTCGCCGCCGTATTCGAAGTCGGAGCCCTCATGACGATGAAGGCATACCAGCCTTCACCCAGGAGCTACAACAGGTCGACTGGCCGTCAGGTTTCAAGCCTACAGGCATCGAAAAATACGACGGCAGGACCAACCCCGAGTCCTGGCTCACAATCTACACTCTGGCGATTGGAGCAGCCAGAGGAAATCACAAAGTCATGGCTAACTACCTCCCAGTCACTTTAGCTGACTCAGCGAGGACATGGCTAATAGGACTTCCCAAGCAATCAATCGGCTCCTGGGGAGAACTCCGGGAACGCCTCATCTCCAACTTTCAGGGAACATATGAGAGGCCATCTTCCGAGCACGACCTGTATCAGTTGCATCAAAGGAAGAACGTGTCTCTTCGTGACTTCATCAAGAGGTTCTCTAAGAAGAAAAATTCAATCCCGAAGATCAAGGACGAGGTCGTCATCACCGCCTTTCGAAAAGGAGTCAAAGACACCTCGTTCATCGACAAATTCACTCGGAAGCCTCCCAACTCTGTCAAGGCTCTATTCGACATGGCGAACAAATACGCCGACTCAGCCCACGCTGTTGCTGAGGCCCTTGAAGATAAAAAGGCACCCTGATAGAAGAAGCAGGAGGGCACCGACGACGCGGTCCCGACTAAAGCTGGGAATCGCAAACGCAAGTCGGACGGCTTCATTATGGCAGCCGGTCACAACCGTCTTCGACCTTCAACAACTGAAGATTATCAGAACAACAAGTGACATGCTCGGGGGCTCAAAAGCCCAAACGCAAGGATGGCATCCCCACTCCCAAATACCGAACAGCTAAGTCGCTTCCTGATAAAAATTTCCACATTTGGCTTTGCCAATGCCGCAGCCACTTACACCTAATAGGTGTACAAGCTGCACCTTTTTTTAGGTTTTTCCTCTTAAATGGTTGCAAAAGTACTCGAGTAGCATAAATTTCGATCCGTGAAACTTTTCTCCATGAAAGACAAACTCAAGTCATCCAAAACGCGTGTCTGGGAAAGAGCCACGAGCCAACTCCCGACGCTAGGGGGCTATGACTAGTCGGGCAGAGTGTTTAAACGTAAGGGGTCAACTACTTGAGGAAATTAATATCAAAAAGAGGAAGAACACGTATTTACATATATTGTAAAATACATTTTATTCGGGTGATTGTTTTCATCATCAGATGCTACTCATCCGATATCTTTATAATGCAGGGCCAGTTCCGGATACGCGTGACAGGAACTCAGGGCTACGAGCCCATCTCCTACACTCGGGGCCTAGACCAGTCTACCAAGGATCACTCGAAATGCTCCATGAGGGCTATTGACCGGGTACTCATGCCAGTCGGGATGTCATCTTCCCCGGCTACGCCCCATGTAGGCCAATAACCAACCTCCGACGACAGTCCGAGCTCGGATACCACTTGGCTGGGTGAGGTACGCCCCATGAGGGTCGCCAGCCGAATCCTATGCTAATGCTAGGTTCGGGTACCTCATCCGGTCACAACTTCGCTGGGTAAAGTACGCCCCATGTGGGTCGTTAGCCGAATCTTATGCTAATGCGAGGTTCGAGTACTTTATTTGGCTAATAACCAACCTACAGAGCCAGTCGGAGCTCGGGTATAACTCTGTTGGATAGGGTACGCCCCATGAGGGTCGCCAGCCGAATCCTACGCTAATGCAAGGTTCGGGTACCTTATTCGGCTTTACCCAAGTCAAAGAAGACTTACATCGTCAAAGCGCATCCGGGGTTCTCATGCACCGCGTCACACCTATGCAGGGCAAGCAGATCCTGCAATATACCTACTTAGGCTTATGTGGCAACCAGGCTGCATCCAGAACGTAAGTCGGAAAGGCATGCAAATAAGGATTTCTCTGGCTGATTGCGGTTACTGACACCAAAAAACTCATCCTGACATGCGATGGATGATACTTCTATAGAGCTAAGCTGGGTAGGTCGGCTTAGACCGGCTTATTTGGTAGCAGCCACCAAGATATGAGTTCCTACAGTAGCATGCTCCATGTGGGCCGCCCACAGGCTGAGTTGAAATTATAGCGCTGGTGCTACCAACAGGTGCCGATGAGGTAAACAGATATGCTTCATGAGAGCCTTATTGCTAAATATATATGTTTGGGTATTTGTTTTATCCACCAGGTCTCGAGGATATATCCTTACAAGGATCACAAGCTGGTCTTCATTAAAATTGAGGATGCATGTATCTTTCTCGGGTACACCTAACCATGCTGTGGATTTATTTTCATAAAGTGGTACTCGGCCTACATGCGTGGCCATCAGTTGCCATGAGCAACATTATTCCCGCTGACATGATGCGGAGGAGTCTAACTTTCGAGTAGTGCACTACTCGGGAGATACTATAAATTTCTCATTCCCGCTAACATGATGCGGAGGAGTCTAACTTCTAGGTGGGACGCCACTCGGGAAAGACTATAAACCCCTCTTTCCAGCTGATATGACGCTGAAGAGTCCCATATACGAGTAGCATCCTACTCGGCAAGACTATAAATACCCGTTCCGACTGACATGAAGTCGAAGAGTCCTACATACGAGTAGTTCCCTTCTCGGCAAGACTATAAATCATATTCCGGTTGACATGATACCGAAGAGTCTCATATACCAGTAGTAATCTACTCGGGAAAGACTTCCAGGTTAAAGATCTTTGACTTTATGTTTAATTGTCTTCACAATTAAGCACAAAGTCGGGGGCTACACCTAATAGGTGCGCCTATTCAGCGCACACGATTCATACTTCTACATGGAGCCCTTCATAGCCTCACTGCCAGCTAACATGAAGCAGGACTCGGGAGAAGAAGCACTCGGACAAAGAGTACTCGAGAAGACTTCACCGTGGAGGATGAGCACTCGGCATCAGCTGTGACACAACTATGAAGGTCTAAAGGGCTACTCTGGGTGCCATGGGCCCCGGGTACCTCATGACAAGCATATGGGCCACTCGGATAGAGGATGGGCCTGGCCTTGTAATTAGAGATATAGTAATCCCTAGTAGACTTTGCCTTGTACGATAAGGAAAACACAGTCCTAGTTGGGTGCGTTATATCTCTAAGAGGAGATCCCTTAGCCGTAATCCGGTTGGGACTCGTACCTTGTAACCCTGTCCCCCAGTATATAAGGGGAGGCAGGGCGCCCCCTGAGGGCAGGTTGAGTTGGTTCACCAGAATCACCACCACAAATCCTCAAAGGAATAATGCGTGCATAGGCTTATCGGCTTACTGGGTGTAACTTATCATTAGTTTGTGCTGCATCGTTTAGGTCCGACCTACTAAACTGCGTGATAAATTATTCCTGCTAGGTTGATCGGTTTTATGGAAGCGTTTTATCGGGATGTATAGCCGATAAGTTATCATATTTTACATCACGATTGCATTAGATCTATCGGCTCATCGAGGTTCTTTTATCGTTATTAATCTGTGCTGCATCAGTTAAGTTTGAACTACTAGATTGATAATGATAGATTTATTCTTGCTAAGCCGATGGGTGTTTATGCAATGTTCTACCGAAGTGCCTAGCCGGTAGGTTATCTTTTATTAATTAAGGCCGATTGCATCGCTTCACGTTTTTGGCACTCTATACCGTTATCGGCTTTCCGGCCGATACACGTTATATCAGTAATCGGCTAGTTTAGTTATATTGTTATTGGTTCCTTAGCCACATGGTTCACTTATTTTATCCATCTAGGCCATCATCGGCTTCCAGTCGATGTATAAGTGCTTCGGTCCATATCGGCTATCGGCCGATGAGATGAGTCCAATTCGGCTTTCAGCCGATTGGCTCCTTGATCTAATATTTTCTATCTCCTTATCAATTGCAGGGTCAAATTGACTGGCACGCCTACAAACCTCAAATTTTAGGACCTGCACTGGAGTTAAGCAAATCTCCCAGGCCTTCGCGTGTCTCTAGGCGCCGAACCATATCATCGGCTCGTTCCCGATGCTGCCGGTGATTTTCGGCGTCAACACTATGTCACGCCCAGAATTTCCATCCAAAATTCTGGAGTTTTATTGTGTGAAAATCCTCGTCTATGAATCAACCGAGGCACACATGACATAGTTGATAATCAAAGTAATGGTTTACATATCGAAAGTATTTATTACAGAGGCGAATGATGCCTCTCAAAATAATAAAGTTCTAGCAGCAGTAAATAAACTAAGACGACGTGACGAAACCCACTCCACGAGCTTGACCGGGACTCCCGCTCAAACCTCGAAGCAGTCCTCCTCGCTAAAGTACTCCTCTGAATGATGATTGTTGATTGCAAGGTGAGTACATGCAATACTCCGCAAGCCACACAGCAAATATGCAAGTGCACAAGATAACAAATGATGGCATAATAGGTATCAACTTGCATAAACAGCATTTAATAAATCATTTGAGACAGTAGTAAAACATCAATAATTGATCAATATTATCCAACACTTATAGGTCCAACTACTCCAACCTAGAGCTAACCATGATTCATCCTTTAATACTCAAAATTTAATTAATGTGAGACTAATCACAAAAAACATTGCTAGGCTCGTCCTTAACCGTGGGAATGGCTATTTGAATAGTTGTACTCTGGCCAGAGGTGTTCCAATTTACCCACAAGACATAACTCCACAACACATCACTATGTGCCTTGATACCACCATGGTACCTCGGAAAGGAATTGTGACAAGATTATCCATGTAACTCGCACAATAGGAGAGCCTCCCGCCGAACCTCCGGTCTCCAGTAGGGGTGATCAAGTACCTTCTCACGAGATGGCTCGATGCCCAAAGCATGGTCTTATTGTCACTGCCATGTGTGGACTTATATCAGCCACAAACACGCCCTGGTGCCTCCTATTGAACTCAGCACACTTCAAACTCCTGTTATCCCATTCTAGCTTGTGGTTAGCACGAGTGTTGCTTTGCATCAAGTAGTCCGTGAACCGGTCCTTTACTGTCACGAGCACCACTAGCAACAATCACAACCCTAGTACTCACAACCCACCATTTCTCCATATTTTAGTGAACCATTAAATTAGCCTTGCACGACCATAGTCATGAATGGAATCATCCTTTCATGTGAACTAAATATTTAATCGAAGTTAATATTACAGCCCAGAAGTTATTCTGCAATTTGCTAAGCATGGCTAAGCAGAGTCCTAGAGGTAATCTAGCTAACCAATAAATAAAGCTAGCTAGTCAAAGTTATCACATAGGTACAATATCCAATAATCAAGTCAAAAGGGCCATAAACAAGGATCAGGGTTTCCCTTTACTGATGACATTCCAAAATAAATGCAGAGTTGAAGGGAAAAATATAGCTTTCAACATAGGAACAATTTGCTAAAAGGTACTGAAGAATCTGTGTGACTTGCCTTGCTGCTCCTCACAAGCCTCGGAACTCTCCTCGAGAAACTGCGACTCTTCCTGAACGTCGACGGCTAAAGGCAATAAACAAAAATGAGCAAAATAGTACATCAACACATGAACATGTCATATTATATTTTTAATGGGTAGGTCTTGATTTTTAAAGAATTTTGCAAGTTGAATCACCCCAAATGGAGTTCAGATGAATTAGTTATGAATTTTAGAAGTTTAAACCCTTTTAAAGCCTATTAAAAGAATTAAACTGATTTATTGCGTCATTTAGGAATTAATTTAATTTGAGAAAAGGAATTATGATGTCATCACAGGGGAGAGAGAGGGGTGGGCCAGCGGCTGACCAGCGGGGCCCACTAGACAGAGAGAGAAAGGGCTCGGGTCTATGGTAGACCGGGTTCACCGAGGTCCACAGAGGTTTCAACGGTGTAGATTTAATGAGATCAGATCGGACAGTCTAGATTGATCCAGGATTTTAAGAAAGATCAGAGGTTTAGATCTAATCCTACTCAGATCAGGTGGCTGAGATTAGATCGGGCAATCTACAGCTCGGATTAGATCGGAGCGGATCCAAGCTGGCGTCTATGCAGCAGCCACGTCGATGGCCGAATCAGCACCGGGACGGCGGCGACGGCGACGGCACAGGGACCAATGGTCACCAGTAATTGGTGGCCTGGCGGCACACGGCTAGGATGGAAATAGGTAGAGGAGGTCGCGGCGGTTCTCACCGTGGGTAGACGGGTGGCGAACGGCAACGAGAGGCGCCGGCAGTGAGCTCCAAGCGACGGCGGTCTTTGGGTTCCCGTCGGCAACGGCGCTCCGATGATCTCCGGCGGTCCAGAGGCAGTGGCCAAGCTTCCTTGGGCTCCGGTGAAGCTCCCAGAGGCGACGGCAAGTTCTAACGGTGACTAAAGTGGCGACGACATAGTACCAAGGCTCAACGGCGGCTGCTAGGGATAGCTAGGGCTCAACCTTGTGTGCGGGATAGCTCCCAGGGGTCTAGGGCTTACTATTTATAGCGGCGAGGTGGCAAGTCCGGCTCGGGTTCGGTGAGATACGCGGCGGAGGCAGATTAGGGATTAGATCCGAGTCGGGAAGCTTCGGGTCTCCTCAACCGTGCGCGATTTGGCTCCGTTTCCTCGGGGATAAGACAGAGGAGGATCGGGGCACCGTTTTCCCTCAACCGATTGGATGAGATCAGGGCCGAGGCGCTCGAATTTGGAGCAGAATGAGGCGGCGGCGGCGCTCGGGGATGAACAGGACTCCCCCGGCGAGAGGTTGATGACGATGCCGATAGGCAGGGCCCACCTGTCAGCGAAGCGCGGGCAAAGCAGTAGCCACAGGCCGTGGGCCGCGCGTGCGAGGGGGGGCGTTAAGTGCACAGTAACGGGCTGGATTCGGCCCATGCATAGGGAAGAGGGTTTTTAATTCCTTTTTCTTTTATTTTAATGTTGTAGACTTGTTTAATTCACCAAAAATACTTCCCTTAACCAAATAAATCCTACAAAATTCTAGAAAATAGATGATTAAGAAAAGAATTTTATAAAATTATTTCCAAGCCCATTTTGCTACAGATTTTTCTCTGTTTTTGTTATTTTCACTCATTGAGGCTTTTAATTTAATTTCTAAAATTCCTTTTTCTCATTTATTTTTATATGGGGACAATTTAGGGTGTTACAAACCTACGTCCCTTAAACAGAATCTCGTCCTGAGATTCAAGAGATCAGGCGAAGAGGTGCGGATAAGAAGATTTCAATTCATCCTCGCGTTCCCATGTTGCTTCTTCTTCCGAGTGGTTACTCCATTGTACTTTGCAAAACCTTATCACTCGATTCCAAGTATTCCTTTCCTTGGTCTCTAGGATACGAATAGGCTACTCGACGTAGGTCAGATCTTCATGAATCTCGATCTGTTCTAGATCAGCTTCTTCGGCTGGTACTCGTAAACATTTCTTCAATTGAGACACATGGAAGACATCGTGTACCCACGTTAAGGTGAGAGGCAACTCTAGTTGATAAGCAATTTCTCCATTTCGTCCCAATATCTTGTAGGGTCCCACGTAATGTGGTGCCAACTTACCTTTTGTTTGGAATCGGTGTACTCCCCTGAGTGGCGTGACTCATAAATTCACATAGTCACCTTCCTCAAAACTGAGATCTCTCCTACGGTTATCCGCATAGCTCTTCTGACGAGACTAGGCTACTCAAAGTCGTTCTTGTATGATCTTCACTTTTTCCTCCGCTTCTCGCAAGATATCCATCCCGTATACCTGACGTTCTCCCGTTTGATCCCAAAGCAGGGGCGTGCGGCACTTCCGTCCGTACAGAGGCTCGAACGGGGCCATCTTCAGACTAGCTTGGTAACTGTTGTTGTAGGAAAACTTAGCATTCGGTAGGCTCCTATTCCAACTCCCATCGAAGTCTATGGCACAAGCCCTCAACATGTCTTCTAAGATCTGGTTAACCCACTCGGTCTGACCATCTGTCTGCGGGTGGTAAGCGGTACTGAAGTTTAACCATGTACCCATCTCTTCTTGGAGTCTCTGTCAAAACTTAGAGGTAAATTGATTTACTCTGTCCAACACAATCTTGCATGGCACACCATGCAAACACACAATTCGAGCCATGTATAACTCTGCCAATTTGCTACCAGAGTAAGTTGTCTTCGCTGGTATGAAGTGGGCTACCTTTGTAAGTCAGTCTACCACAACCCATATAGAATCGAATCTTGACGCAGTCCATGGTAAACCGGTGATGAAGTCCTTTCCTACTTCTTCCCACTTCCATTCAGGAACCTTAAGGGGTTGTAATAATCCTATTGGTTTATGATGTTCAGCCTTTACACACTGACATACATCGCAAACAGCAACATACTCGGCTATTTCCCTTCGCATGCTAGACCACTAAAACTTCTCCTTAAGATCTTGATACATCTTGGTGCTGCCAGGATGGATGTACTACTGCATCCCATGGGCTTCATCCAAGATCAGCTTTTTCAGTTCCTCCTTGTCTGGTACACAGATTCGCTCTCCGAACCACACGGTACCTTTTTCATCTTCCAAGAATTCGGTAGCTTTCCCCTTCTTCATATTCTTCTTGATCTCCAAAATATCCGGGTCATCTTTCTGCACTTCACAGACCTAATCCACCGCTGTAGGTTGTGCTTTCAAGGCTACCAAAAATCTTGACTGACTCTACCCAGATTTAACCGTTCAAAATCTTCACACAACTCCAAGGATAACCGCTGGCCTCCCAAGGTGTTGCATTAACTTTTTCGACTAAGGGCATCAGCCACCGCATTGGCTTTTCCTAGATGATAATGGATTCCGATGTCATAGTCCTTGATCAGCTCTAACCATCTTTGTTGTCTAAGGTTCAGATCTGGTTGGGTAATGATATACTTCAAACTTTTGTGATCAGTATAAACTTCGCTGCGGTTGCCAATAAGATAGTGTCTCCAAATCTTCAGGGCATGCACTATAGCTGCCAATTCCAAGTCATGAGTAGGGTAATTATTCTCATGAGGTCGTAACTGCCGTGAGGCATATGCCACAACCTTCCCTTCTTGCATCAGCACACATCCCAAACCTTGCCGAGATGTGTCACAATAAACTTGGAACCCTTTCTTGGGATCTGGCATGATCAACACAGGTGAGGTTACAAGCTTCTTCTTTAACTCTTAAAAACTCCGCTCACACTCTAGTGTCCATGAAAATTTCACATTCTTCTAGAGTAAATGGGTCATAGGCTTCGCAATTCTGGAAAAATTCTCTATAAATCAACGGTAATATCCCGCCAATCCTAAGAAACTCCGAATCTCCGAAACCGATTGTGGCTGCTTCCACTTGGTCACTGACTCCACATTGGTTGGGTCTGCCGCAATCCCTCTAGCGGTGACAACATGTCCGAGAAACTTCACTTCCATAAGCCAAAACTCACGCTTGCTAAACTTGGCATACAGCTGGTGTTGCCGAAGGGTCTCCAAAACAATACGAAGGTGTTGCTCTTCCTTAGTCTTCGAATAGACGAGGATATCATCGATGAAAACCACCACAAACTTATCCAGGTATTCCATGAACACTTTATTCATCAAGTTCATGAAGAAAGCAAGGGCATTAGTCAACCCGAATGACATAACTGTGCATTCATATAGCCCATACCGAGTTTTAAAAGCAGTCTTGGGGATATCTTCCTCCCGAATCCTTAACTGATGATAACCCGAGCAAAGATCTATCTTGGAGAATACTGTGTCTCCTTCCAACTGATCAAACAGATCATCGATTCTGGGTAGAGGGTACTTATTCTTGATAGTGACTTCATTGAGTGCACGATAATCAACACACATCCGTTGCGTTCCATCTTTCTTTTCCACAAAAATGACTGGTGCTCCCCAATGCGACGTGCTAGGTCTGATAAAGCCCTTCACAAGTAACTCTTCAACTTGCTTCTTCACTTCTGCCAACTCATTAGCTCCCATCCTATATGGTCTCTTGTGGATAGGGGCGGTGCCTGGCGATAGGTCTATTCTGAACTCAATATCTCTCTTAGGTGGCATTCCAGGTAGATCATCAAGAAAGACATCAGGATAATCTCGTACCATAGGGATCTCTGCGATGGCTGCCTGGTTTAGCGATACCGGAGAAGATGAGGTGGAGAGAGCACGGAAAATTACTTTTCTCCCAAAGGCAGGGGTTAGGGTCACTGTCCAAGTGGCACAATCAATAATTCCTTTGTGCTGAGTTAACCAGTCCATCCCTAGGATGACATCTATCTCTTCTGATTTGATTAGAATCAAATCGGCCAGGCAAGGGATAACTTGAATTTCTAAGGTCACATAGGGGCTAAACTGAGTGGTATGCATTTGATTTCTTGGTGTGTTAACCATGATAGACTTATCCAATTTCCCCATCTGGAACCCATGTTTTCTTGCAAAATCTCTCGATATAAAAGAATGTGTAGCACCCGAATCAAACAGAACTGTTGCAGTAACCGAATTAACAAGGAGCGTACCTAGTACGACGTCCGGTGCAGTTTGAGCCTCGTCTACAGTGACGTGGTTCACTCTAGCCTTAATCACGTTGCCAGAAGGTTGCCCCGATGTAGTTGACTTGAGACGCTTAGGCTTTAGACCCTGAGAAGAGTAATGTCCTGGATCACCATAGTTGTAGCAGGTCAGTGGCTTCCCTCCAACTTCTTTCTTGATGGGCTGGTTGGTTGCTGGGGCCGTGACTAGTCAAGGGGGAGGATGGTTTGCTCTAGCGTTGCCGCCAGTGGTGTTGGGATAGAACTGGCGCTGCGGGCGAGGTGCCGACGAAGATCCACCTTGCTGGGTTTGGGACGGTCCCGCAACACGTGGCCTCTGACTAGGGGATTGCTGTGTCTAGAAGCTTGCCATCCTACGCTTCCTTTGCTCTATTCGGTTATGTTTGTCTTCCTGGCGAATAGCCTTGTCCACCAGCTTCAGAAAATCTGAGTAGTCACTGGAGAGTAGTTGAACTGAGAGTTCAACATTCAATCCATCCAGAAACTTCTATTGTCGGTCGGCGTCAGTGCTAACATCCTTCGGCGCATAGCGGGCGAGACGGTTGAATTCATAGAGAAACTCAGTCACTGTCCGGTTCCCTTGCTTTAGTGCCCGAAATTCACGTTTCTTTAATGCCACTACTCCTGCAGGAATATGCGTCTTCTTAAAAGCAGCGGCGAACTCAGCCCAAGTGATAGCCTGTCCATCAGCTTAGTTAGCTCTAAAATGATCCCACCATTCAGACGCAGGACCATGTAGCTGGTGTGTCGATGCTTTGCACCGGCAATAAAACTATGGGGCTACTCGACGAGGGTGAATTCGGTGGATTGCAGAGGAACACAAGAGAATTATACTGGTTCAGGCCCTCAGGGTGAGGTAATACCCTACGTCCAGTTGAGGTGTTATTCCTCTGAGGTGTTTATAGATCAATGATCTGGTTGCTCTTGTTGTCCTTGCCCTGAGGGGCGCCCTGCCTCCCTTTATATACTAGGGGACAGGGGTACATGATCAGGATCCCAGTCGGATACGACCAAGGGATTTCCTTCTTAGAGATAGAATCCTATCCGACTAAGACTATGTTTTCTTATTATCCAAGGTACAGCCTGTCGGGTGCTATCTTATCTCTAATTACATGATCCGGCCCATCCTCTATCCGAGTGGCCCATGTACTGGTAATGAGGTACCCGGGGCCTATGGCCTCCACAGTAACCCCTAAGACCTTCATAGTTGAGTCACAGCTGATGCCGAGTGCTCATCCTCCTCAGTGAATGTGGCCCGAGTGCGATGCGCCCGAGTACTCTTTGTCCGAGTAAGTCTTCTCCCGAGTCCTGCTTCATGTCAGCTGGCCGCGAGGCTATGAAGGGCTTCATGTGGATATATGAATAGTGTGCGCCGAATAGGCGCACCTATTAGGTGTAGCCCCCGACTTTGTGCTTAATTGTGAAGATAATTAAACATAAAGTCAAAGATCTTTAACCTGGAAGTCTTTCCCGAGTAGATTACTACGGGTATTTGTGACTCATCGGTATCATGTCAACCGGAGTAAAATTTATAGTCTTGCCGAGTAGGAGACTACTCGTATGTAGGACTCTTCGACTTCATGTCAATCAGAACATGAGTTTATAGTCTTGCCGAGTAGGATGCTACTCGTATATGGGACTCTTCAGCGTCATGTCAGCTGGAAAAAAGGGGTTTATAGTCTTTTCCGAGTGGCGTCCCACTCAAAAGTTAGACTCCTCCGCATCATGTCAGCGGGAAAAGATATTTATAGTCTCTCCCGAGTAGTGCACTACTCGAAAGTTAGACTCTTCCGCATCATGTCAGCGGGTAAAATGTTGCTCATGGCAACTAATGGCCACGCATGTAGGCCGAGTACCACTTTATGAAAACAAATCCATGGTGTGGTTAGGTGTTCTCGAGAAAGATACCTGCATCTCCAATTTTAATGAAGACCAGCTTGCGACCCTTATAAGGACGTATCCTCGAGACCTGGTGAATAAAACAGATATCCAAACATATATGTTTAGCAATAAGGCTCTCATGAAGCATATCTGTTTACCTCATCGGCTCCTGTTAGCAGCACCAGCACTATAATTTCAACTCAGCCTGCGGGCGGCCCATATGGAGCATGCTACTATAGGAACTCATATCTTGTTGGCCCAGTGTGGACTGTGTAGGCCCAAGCCCATTTAGTCGGCATCGGTTATAAAAAGACGGGGAGAGAGAGAAAAAGATTCCGTCGTCTTCCCTAAATCAGCCAATCTCTTCATCTTCCACCTTCGCGCCCAACTTTTCACCTCCCGCCCGGCTAGGGTTAGCTGCTGCTATTCCCCACCCGAACACGGGCGATCTCGATCCTCCCCGTTTGCTTCCAAGCCCCTGATTTGCTTTTCCCCAAATCTCATCGCCTCCAGTCATGCCGAAGGCTTCGGATCTTGCGGGGGCGCCAGGAAGTTCTTGGCCGGTGTCGAATTGTGGCTCGGTGAAGCTGAAGCGGCTGGAGAGTGAACTGAAGTTGCCCAGCCAAGAAGTGATTCACTGGCGGCCGGCCAGGGATGAGTCGAGCCCAAATCCCCGACCCGGAGAAACGGTAGCTTTCGCCTCCTTTTTCGATCGAGGCTTGTGCCTTCCATCTTCTGATTTCTTCTGCCGTATCCTCGACTTTTACAAGCTGGAGTTGGTACATCTGAACCCGAACTCCATTCTTCATATCTCTATTTTTGTCACTCTGTGTGAGTGCTATTTGGGTGTGGAACCCCATTTCTTCTTCTTCAGGCATCTGTTCCACATTAAGCCTCAGCCCTCCAAATCTAACATCAGTGTAATCGAGGGGGCTGTCTTCACTTGAGGGGTGATAGGAAAAAATCGTATCTCGATCTTCCCTTGAAATCCTCCTTGAAAGGCTGGCACAAGGAGTGGTTCTATTGCGCAAATCTGGCACCCTCCTTGCGGCCATTTACCGGCTTGCCGCCGGTGTTTTCACCGAATTGGTCGGCGGACCCGACCTATGAGGAGATGGGTCAAGTGCACCTGCTGTTGGCGAAGCTGGATAACTTCAAGAAGGCCAGCTTGACTGGTCCCTGGGTAGCCAGGCGGTTCTTGACCCGGCGCTTCCAGCCCCTGAAGCTGAGGAGTGCGTTCAGCTGGGACTACTAGGGAAAAAATGACCCTGACCGAGTTAGTCGGGAGTCGGCCGACGAGCGGAAGGTGACAGAGACGTTGTTCGGATACTTCTCCAGCGGGGTAATTGAAACCCAGGACAAGAAGAGATGCATTGCATCTTTTAGGCACAACCGGCCCCGGACCGAGGTAACATCCGTCTTCCCTTCGAATCGTATGCCTGCGGGCTCAAATATTTGAGTTTCCGGCAGCATATGATGTATCTTGTGGATCTTCTTGTAGTGGTGCGTGGAGTTTGATGAGGACTCCCGTCCAATGTTGGCCGTCACGTCGAAGAAGAGGCCGAGAAGTCCCTCTGCCGCCCAGCCCGACTCCAAGAGAGCGGGAAAGAAACCGATTTTATATCGGGGCGAGGGGGCCATGACGGCGCGCGCCGTGAGCGGAAGCTTGAAAATAAAGGACGCCGCTGCCGCGAAGCCCATTCGATCGAGCCCCAGGTTGAGACCTGTGAATTTGAGCCCAACGCTGTCGAGTCCGGTCGTAGCGCCGGCGAGGGGCCGGCAGGAGCAAACGCCGACAGGGGCGGAGGCGCCCGAGCCAACCGTACCGGAGTCGGGGCCGACTCGGGTTGCCGCGCCACTGCCGACTGTGACGCCGACCGGGCCGACTGCCGGAGCTAGCGCTCCGCCGGGGAGCAGGTCGCCCGGGAAGAAGCTGAAGTTCTCCGAGTCTTCTGGAGTCTTTGCTCGTTTGAATTAATGTCTTGATGTCTTGCTTCATCGTGCAGGAGGTGGGCCGATATCGATCTCAAGGAAATCGATCCGACCACTCCACTTGATGAGCCTGCCCCAGCCGAGCCAGCGGCCGCGAACACGCCTGTTGAGCCGGCGGCCAACCCGGTCACTGAGACTGAGGTGGCCCCGACTACAGGGCCGCTGCCGCCGCCCGACCGAGAGGCGGCTGCTGAGAATGAGGCCCCAGCTCCCGAGGTGCCGCTCGTCGCGGAAGCCGCGGGCGAAGCCCCTGTGCCTGTCCCGGAGGTCGCGGGGGATGATGGTGCTGAGGCTAGGACCCCATCGCCGTTGTGGTCGTCGCCGTCGTCGTCGCCGTTGCTACCGCCGCCAGAGATCCCACACCTGCCTCGGATCGAAGCTCCTCCTCGTGTGATGCCCCGGACCTTCACATGGACAACACGCGACGGTATTGTAAAAAACTTCAGGCTCGATGAAGCCGTTGCAAGGAGAGAGCGCGAGAGCGTGCTTCGCGCCGCCATCAGCGGGTCATAGGGGGTCGCGGTACGAGTCTTGTAGTAAAGCTCTGGTAATCTTCGTGTTCCGATGTCTGACTTCGTCCTTGATTCGTCTTTTATCCTGAGCAGAAACTTGCCGACCGCAATGAGGTGATGACGGAGATCTTGGTCGAGGTAGCTCCCCACCTCGCAGAGTTGGAACAGCTCCGGGCCTTAAAGGCCGAGATGGAGGAGCGTCATGCGGGGAGGGAGGCCTGGCTGAAGAGTGGCATCGATCAGCTCAGGGCGGAGACGTGGGCCCTAGCCGGGAAGGTCAGAGGTAAAATCCTCGAGCATATCTTCCCGACTGAGCCGTTGATGTATTCATCCAGCTACGTTGTTCCTGACTGCCCAGTTGTGTCAAGACTGCACGGTTGAGCTCTTGGCTAATCTGTGGTGCAGACCTCGAAGCAGAGTTAAAGACCCGAACGAAGAGGGAATCGCAACTGAAGGAGGCCGAAGAAGCCAAGGCCGAGCTTGAGAAGGTCAAGGCCGACCTGGCGAAGGCCAACACCGAGCTTGACCGGGAGAAGTCCGAGTTGGAGAAGGCCGTTGTCAAGCTCGGTAAGGAGAAGGCTGAACTGGAGGAGACCGTGGTCGGGTGGGAGGCCAACTACGAAAGTAAGTCCTCAACCTGACTGTGATCTTGGCCAATCCATTAGTTATCCTATGTGTAGCCGATTTTGACAAGTTTACTTGCCGGCTGATCTGGGCAGACATGAGAACCAATGTCCGGGCCCAGTATCAGTTCTACACGGAGGAGATAAGGTTGATCGGGGAGTCACGGGAGGCCCTCGTCGGGTCCGTGAAAGGGCTCCTTGACCTTATAGATCCCCGCCTAGTGGGAACCAGCTGCAGCAGAATCCCTCAGATAGTGGGGCGTCTCGAGGATGCACCGAGTGCCTTGAAAAGGTACTCGGATGAGCGTGTTATCGCCGGTGTGGCCCAGACCCTGGCGATGACCAAATCCATATACCCTAGGGCGGATATTGAGGCTGTCGGGGAGGGGTTTGCCGAAGAGACGACGCCAGAGGAGGCGCTGGAGCTAATCGCCCGGGCGAAGCCGACTGCAGAAATAATTACCCGAGACCTGGGTCTGTAAGGGCAACAAGTTATGTAGTCGGAATATATAAACTTGTGTAAACAAGCGTGTGCAAATATGTGTGCAATGCCGCCAAGCTTATTATTCAGTTGTCATTAGCTTTACTTGACCGTGTAGTATGCACTGAGTTAGTCTATCAGAACTTAATAAAAACGTTCGGAGTAAGGAGCTGTACTCGGGCAACGTGATAGTCATAGTAAGGCTTCATAACCGAAGTGAAATAAGCTCGTATGTTATTGACAACGCACATATATACATGCAGCCCCCGACTCACTACTTGGTTGATACAAGTGGCGTAGTGAGTCAGAAGAACTGTACACATGAAAATTATAGAACTCAGGTATAGAAAGGACGTAGCTGTTCTATGTTCCATGAGTTGCTGATGAGAGCGCCGTCTTTGGTCTTCAGTCGGTAGGCGCCTGGCCGCGTGACCTTGGCTATAATGAACGGCCCTTCCCAGATTGGGGATAATTTATGCCTGTCTTTGGTGGTTTGTATTTTCCTCAGAACGAGATCCCCAACCAAAAAGGCGCGGCCACGGACATTGCGATTGTGGTAGCGGCGTAGGCCTTGAAGGTACCTTGCCGACTGGATAGTTGCGGTGTCTCTTGCTTCTTCCAGCTGATCTAGTTCGACCAGTTGGGTATTATTGGAGTCGTCTTCTGAGTAGGCCCGGACTCGTGGAGAGCCGAACTGTAACTCGGTAGGTAGCATATCCTCGGCACCATTGACCAGAAAGAAAGGGGATTGCCCTGTTGCCCGACTAACCGTGGTTCTGAGAGACCAAAGAACAGATGGGAGTTCTTGTACCCACCGGCCCGCATATGGTTGTAGTCGGTCGAATATCCTGGCCTTTATGCCTTGTAAGACCATACCGTTGGCTCGCTCGACCTGCCCGTTGCTCCGCGGGTGTGCCACAGATGCATAGCAGATCTTGATGCCGAAATTGTCGCAGAAGTCTTGGAATAGGCTCGCCGCGAACTGAGTGCCGTTGTCGGTGATGATGCGGTTAGGGACTCCAAACCGGTATAATATACTCATGATGAAGTCCTTTGCTCGTGCCACTGTAATTGTTGCAACGGGCTTAGCCTCAATCCACTTGGTGAACTTATCCACTGCGACGAATAAATGTGTGAATCCTCCTGGCGCTTTCTTGAAAGGCCCAACCATGTCGAGCCCCCATACTGCAAATGGCCAAGAGAAGGGGATAGTTTGGAGTTGCTGGGCTGGAAGGTTTGTTTGTCTTGCGTAGAACTGGCAACCCTCACACTTGCGAACGATGTCTTTGGCGTCTGTTACTGCTGTGGGCCAGAAGAATCCCTGCCGGTAAGCCTTTCCAACTAACGTCCTGGATGCGGCGTGGTTGCCACATATGCCCGAGTGGATCGATTGCAGGATCTGCTTGCCCTCCTCGGTGGTGACACAGCGCATGAGGACACCGGATGCGCTCCTTCGGTACAGGTCTTCTCCGACTAGTAGGAAGCTTTTGCTTCGACGCTTTATCTGCTCGGCTTGACTGTGATCTTCTGGGAGTTCGTCGTCCGTGAGAAATTTGACAACAGGAGTCCTCCAGTCTTGACATATGTGCAGCACCTCATCTGTGGTCGGGGTAGGCTCGCCTCCCGACTGATCTGGTGCCGATTTCTTCTTGACTGATGGCTCCATGAGTTGCTCGACAAAGATTCCAACTGGAACTGCTTCTCGTTTGGATCCCATGTTTGCCAGTTCGTCTGCTGCATCGTTGTATTGGCGCAGGACATGTGTGATTTCCAGCCCGTCGAACTTGTTTTCCAGCTTGCGGACCTCTTGACAGTATGCCGCCATGGTGTCGTCGAGGCAGGTCTAGTCTTTCATGACTTGGTTTACCACGAGTTGAGAATCTCCGCGCACAACCAGTCGACGTATGCCGAGTGATATAGCGATGCGGAGCCCGTGAATGAGTGCCTCGTACTCGGCGACGTTGTGGGAAGCCGGGAAGTGGATTTGCAGAACGTACTTCAGTTTTTCGCCAGTGGGGGACGTCAATATGACTCCAGCCCCGGCACCGCCGATCCGTAGAGAACCGTCGAAGTACATTGTCCAGTACTCTAGCTTTGCTGTTGGTGTAGGCTGTTGGACTTCTGTCCATTCGGCCACAAAGTCGGCTAGAGCTTGAGACTTGATTGCCATCCGTGGCTAGAAGGTGATGTCGAACGCCATCAACTCGAGTGCCCATTTAGCGATTCGGCCAGTGGCCTCGCGATTATGAAGGACATCCCCGAGTGGAAACGCTATGACCACCGTGACTTGGTGTGCTTGAAAATAATGCACCAGCTTTCGGACTGTGATAAGTAGGCCATATAACAGCTTCTGGACCTGCGGATATCTCATTTTGGAGTCGGCAAGGACCTCGCTGACGAAATAGACTGGCCGTTGTATTTTTTGAATATGACCCTGTTCGGATCGCTCAACCACCATCACCGTGCTGACTACCTGTGTTGTTGCCGCCAGGTATAGCATTAGCGGTTCCTGGGGTAGAGGTGACGCCAACACCGGGGGTGATGTGAGGAATTGTTTGAAGTCTTCGAAGGCTCGCTAGGCTTCCGGAGTCCATTGGAAATTGTCGGTCTTTTTGAGTAGCTTGAAGAAGGGCATGCCCCGCTCGCCCAGTCGGGAAATGAATCGGCTGAGTGCCGCCATGCAGCCTGTCAGCTTCTGGATGTCTTTGAGGTTAGTCGGGGGTGCCATGTGCCTGATGGCGTTGACTTTCTCCGGGTTGGCCTCGATGCCGCGATGCGAGACGATGAAGCCGAGTAACTTTCCGGATGGCACACCGAAGGCGCATTTTTCCGGGTTCAACTTCATCTTGAATCTTCGAAGGTTTTGGAAGGTTTCTTCCAGGTCAGCGATGAGGTCTTCTTTGGACTTGGTCTTGATCACCACGTCATCGACGTAGGCCTCCACGTTGCGCCCGATCTGAGTATGCAGACACCGCTGAATGGCCCTTTGATAGGTTGCGCCCGCGTTCTTCAGACCGAATGGCATTGTGATATAGCAATACGCTCCGAACGGTGTGATGAAAGATGTCTTCAAGCAGTCTTCTTCCCTCATGCTGATTTGATGGTATCCCGAGTAGCAGTCGAGAAAACTGAGTAGGTCGCATCCTGCCATGGAGTCAACCACCTGGTCTATCCGAGGAAGACCAAATGGGTCCTTGGGGCATGCTTTGTTGAGGTCGGTGTAGTCGACGCACATGCGCCAGTTACCGTTTTTCTTCCGTACCAGAACTGGGTTTGCCAACCAGTCCGGGTGGTAGACCTCTTTGATGAACCCGGCTGCGAGGAGTTTGGTAATTTCCTCCCGGATGGCATCTTTGCGGTCTTGAGCGAAGCGCCGCAGCCATTGCTTGACTGGCTTGGCGTCTGTCTTCACGTTTAGGGCGTGCTCGATCACCTCCCTTGGTACGCCCAGCATGTCGAACGGTTTCCACGCGAACATATCCTTATTAGATTGGAGGAAGGTGACGAGCGCGTCTTCCTATTTGGGGTCGAGTCCGGTCCCGACTAGAGCAGTCTTGGAGGGGTCGGAAGGGTCCAGGGGGATCTTCTTCGTGTCAGAGTCCGCTGAAATTCCCGACTTCGCTGCTTTTTTAGCCGGAACTTGATCTTGCTCGGCTTCTGTTGTGACGGCTTGCCGAATGTTGTCGCTCCCGACTGCCGCTTCTTGTGATTGAGCCAGTTTGTAGCTCTCCTTGTCGCAGGTGAAGGCTTGCTTGACGTCGCTGCGGAGGGAGAGGACTCCTGCTGGTCCAGGCATCTTCAGCACCATGTATGTATAGTGCGGTATCGCCATAAATTTGGCGAGTGCCGGTCGTCTGAGTATCGCGTGGTACGTGGTCTCGAAGTCGGCGACCTCGAAGTAGACAGTTTCTGTGCGAAAATTATCCCGTGTGCCGAAAGTTACCGGCAAGGTTATCTGCCCGAGTGGAGTTGATGACAGGCCGGGAATTATCCCGTGGAAGGGCGCGGTGCTCGGCCGTAGTTCTGAACGAGGAATTTTCATCTCGTCCAAAGTCTTGGCGAACAGGATATTGAGCGCGCTGCCTCCGTCGATGAGGGTTTTCTTCAACCTGATATTTTTGACGACCGGGTCTAGGACGAGTGGATAGCGTCCCGGGTGGGAAACCTGATCTGGGTGATCTGCACGATTGAAGGTGATGGCCGTCTCTGACCAGCACAGGTATTGGGGGGTGTCGGTCGTGGAGACCGTGTTGATGTCACGCACTGAAAGCTTCTGTTTGCGCTTGGACTCGTATGCGAGTGGTCACCCGAAGATATGGTTGAGCTCGGCTTGAGGATCTTGGAAGTCGTCAGCCGGACCCGAGTCTGGCTTGTCTTTGTCCTTGTCGGCGCCAGACGATGAAGTCTGCTCGGAGGCAAACTTTTTGAGCATATAGCAGTCTTTGGCCGCGTGCTTTCCCTTGGGGTGAAAGGGGCATGGCCCGCTCATGACTTTCTGGTAGTCGTTGTTCCGTTGGGGCCGCAACCGACTGCGCTCCATGTTGGCCACCTCGTTGTCCGACTTCCGTTTACGGTTGCCGGACTTGTTTTGAGATGGCTCGTTGTCGGCTTTCGCCTTCTGTTCTTTCTGTCGGGGCTCCTTCTTCTCGTTGAGGGCCTCGGCGACCGCTTCGGCCGAGTCGGCGTATTTATTGGCCATGTCGAAGAGCGCCCGGACTGTGGATGGTGGCTTCCGAGTGAATTTTGCGATAAGCGGAGCGTCTTTTACCCCTTTGCAGAAGGCGGCGATGACGGATTCGTCTTTGACAGTTGGGATTTGGTTGCGCTTCTCGGAAAACCTTTTGATGAATTCGCGCAAAGACTCATTTTTCTTCTGGTGCAGTTGATAAAGATCATGCTCCGAAGCGGGTCTATCGTAGGTCCCCTGGAAATTAGCGATGAACCGCTCCCTGAGTTGTCCCCAGGAACCGATCGACCGCCTCGGGAGGCCTGTCAGCCATGTCCTCGCCGAGTCGGCTAGCGCGACTGGGAGGTAGTTAGCCATGACTCTGCTGCCGCCCCCAGCAGCTCGGACTGCCAGGGTGTAAACGGTGAGCCAGGACTCTGGGTTTGTCTTGCCGTCGTACTTTTCGATCCCGGTGGGCTTAAAGCCAGTCGGCCACAAGACGTCCTGTAGCTCCCGAGTAAAGGCTGGGATGCCTTCGTCTTCGTGAGGGCTCCGACTCCAATCTTGGCGATGTAGTCACTCGTGGTGGATGCCGAAGCGCTCGTTTTCGTCTTCCAGTCGGCGGCGTTCGTCTTCTTCGCGTCGGGCGTTTATGGTGTGGCGAAGGTCCCGGTGCAGTCGAACTCGGAGGTCCTGATTGGGTCGGCGATCGTATTGGCGACGCCGCCGGTTGTCATTATTGGTATTGCCGAGCATTGTTTGTCGGGACTCTTCGCGTTGCCGACTGGAGCCGGCCGCCCAACGTCGTGCTGATGTAGATGAGCCTGCCACCGGAGAACCCGACCGGTTGGTCAGTATAGCAGTGTCGCCCGACTACTGTTGCTGCTGACAGGCAGCAGCTGTGATCATTGCCTTGATCTTGGCGATAGTCGGGGTGGCCTGGTGATCGGCCCCGAGCTGGAGTGTGTCCAGCAGAGTCGTTGCGGCCACGACGTTCTGTTGTGGTGTGACAAAGACGTCGTGGTCGCCAATCTTGGTTTGGAGGATCTGTTGCTGAGCGATTTGCCCAGCCTGGCGCAGCTCGTTATTACGGGCTTTGCGGTTGGCCTCCTCTTGTTGTAATTGGCGCGCCTCCTCTTGTCGCTCCTCTTGTAGTCGGCGTCCCTCGGAAGGTCGTGTTGAAGCCATGAAGATCTCGTGGGAAAGGGGGAAGCTTGCCGAGTTAAAGTCCGAGCTAGCGCTCGAACCGCTATCTGACTTGGTGTCGGACTCCGAATAGTTTATCGGAGTGAGAACGACTCCGACCTCTCTAGATCCAATCTGAAACGGCACTTGGCCGTGTCCAAACTGAATCGCTGGAGATCGGGTCTGCTGCGTGAGGAAAAGGCTCGCGACGTCACCGGAATTGTACGGGAAGTTGACGACCTCTCCCTTTCTCGGCCCAACTCGGGCTGGCTCAAGGCCTAGCGCAAGCCGGACGCCGAAGGAGAGGGTTGTCCCGATGTTCGGCGATGTGAAGGACTGCCGCAGGAAGTCATTGAAGGAGACGGCGGTGTCCTATGTGCCGACTGGCGCAACGTCGACTGGTTCCCCGGCTGGCAAGATTGGATCTGCCTCAGCCAAGGTGAGATTGCCGAATTGGTCGGCGATGAAGTCTAAGCTTCCGAAGGTAATTGCATCTCCGGGGAAGAACTTGTTGCTGTCGACTCCGTTGATTGAATCCATCGAATCTTCAAATGAGGAATTCGCCAGAGGCCCCTACCTGGCGCGCCAACTGTCGATGCTTTGCACCGGCAATAAAACTATGGGGCTACTCGGCGAGGGTGAATTCGGTGGATTGCAGAGGAACACAAGAGAATTATACTTGTTCAAGCCCTCAGGGTGAGGTAATACCCTACGTCCAGTTGAGGTGTTATTCCTCTGAGGTGTTTATAGATCAATGATCTGTTTGCTCTTGTTGTCCTTGCCCTGAGGGGCGCCCTGCCTCCCTTTATATACTAGGGGACAAGGGTACATGATAAGGATCCCAGTCGGATACGACCAAGGGATTTCCTTCTTAGAGATAGAATCCTATCCGACTAAGACTATGTTTCCTTATTATCCAAGGTACAGCCTGTCGGGTGCTATCTTATCTCTAATTACATGATCCGGCCCATCCTCTATCCGAGTGGCCCATGTACTGGTAATGAGGTACCCGGGGCCTATGGCCTCCACATGGTGTGACGCGAAAGAGACCTTCTCCTGGTCCATGCATTGTAGAAGGTCTAGTTTCTTCTCAACAGCATGCAACCAATCCCCAGCTTCCACGGGATTAGTTGTGCTAGAGAAAGTAGGAGGCCTCACTCGCAAAAACTCTGCGAGCTTGTTCTGTGGTGGAGGAGGAGGCACTTGCTGTTGTGCCTGATTCTATTGATTTTGCATTTGTTGAAACATCATGTTCATCAGCTACATTTGGTTTGCCAAGACCTAGGCAATGGTAAGAGTGTCATCCTGATGCGGCGGTCTATTGGGTGCACGCCGCGATTGTTGTTTCCAGCGTTACCATCATAGTTTCTTCCCTTACGTGTGTTCACCATCTGTAGAGCAAAGATGAGAAGAAAAGAGAGAGCCCTTGAGACGGATTTCGTACTACTTAAGCTTTCACTTTTATTGCTCTGAACTAAGTGATTAACATTTATGTAGCTTACTATCACACCATCAAGCAACTCCTAACATAAACAGTTACATCACCACCCTCTGACATAAACTGTTGACTAAACCCCACACACACAAGCATTTCCTAAACACACAACAGCTAACACAACGATCTAAGGTAACTCATGCTAAGGTGCTACTAAGAGCTTCTCAACGTGGCGAAGGACTTCTTCTGGCATCCAAGCTGTGTTCCGATTCCTCTTCATCTTCTTGGGTATCACCCCACTCCACCTCAGAATGAGTGCGAGCTCCACTGTTTTCTGACCCTTTCGAAGGTGTGCTGGCTTCTAACTCCTCGGAGTCCTCTTCTGCATCGTTAGCATAAGCCACCAGTAGAACTACCCAAAGTGAGACCTGATCGTTCAATAAATGAGTCCTTGGTGCTAGCTGAATCCGAGGTGGAACACGAACCCTCTTCTTGCGATGGTGCGGATCTTGGCTCCTTCAGGAGGTGCTTTGTAACACCCAGAAATTCATAACCAGAATTCTGAACATTTCTGTGTATTAAATCCCTGTCCAGGAAAGCTAGGGTACACAATACCAAGTTGCCATACAAAGTGCGTTTTACAAACAGAATAAAAATGGTCTTACATAAATGCAGCGGTAAAGACAAATAAAGTCTATATACAACTAGCCCAGCGAAGGCTTCCAATCCACAGGCATCTTGATGGTGGAGCCAGCCTAGTCCTCTTGATGATCCTCGTCGGACATATACTCCACCACTGAGAGGGGGAAAAAGAGCAAGACTGAGTACCACCCACAGTAGTCAACAAATCACACCCATAAATATGCACAATGCACGGGAGACAAAGATAGGCTAAGGGTTCATTTGTGTAAAAACAGTTGCAAGCAGTGATAGTTCGCAAACAGTAAAAAGGTTGATTAATTGAATAATATTAACCCTCCACTGATTAACATTACACCATGTTAACCATGCCCAACCATCGACCTGAACTATACCAGTTCCATTAAGTCAAGTTAATTAAGTAAGGGTGAGACTAATCACGGTGAGTCTTGATCAATCGCCCATATCCGCGGGCGTGGCTATTCGAATAGATTTACAATGATAGTTCACAAACAGTAAAAAGGTTGATTAATTGAATAATATTAACCCTCCACTGATTAACATGACACCACGTTAACCAGGCCTAACCATCCACCTGAACTATACTAGTTCCATTAAGTCAAGTTAATTAAGTAAGGGTGAGACTAATCACGGTGAGTCTTGACCAATCGCCCATATCCGCAGGCATGGCTATTCGAATAGATTTACTCTGATCAGAGGTGTACAACTGTACCCACAAGACACAGCCCCACACACGTCCCCATGTGTCGGCGTGTCACCACGGCACCCCAGAGAGGCTGTGACAGGACCGTTCACGCAACCTCTCCCCAACCATCCACACCACGCTGAGGTTGCACCTACCGCCAAGACACCCCACATCGCCCAGGCTACTCCCCTTGCGCCACAATGGATCTGGAAGCCGATCAACCCGACCCTAGGCCGCCCAACTCCATCACGCCCATTCTCACCAACAGTGCCTAGGAGAGGGAGAAGAAATGCTACAAGCCCAGCCGTTGCCCACATTGGCTTGTGGAATGTACGATTAGTTGCCCAAGGGGTTCCCGCGAACCTGTCCTTAATTGCCATGGATGCAACCAACAAAACCATGCACCTACAGTCCACCATTTAGGTCAATTTTTAGTAATTTAACATCAACATATCCAAAGTTCCATGTTCCGACATTGAGTCGAACCATAAATGTACATTAAAATATTTAAATCCCCATGTGAGCTAAAGGTTTCTAAGCAGGACTAAGCATCCAAACAATAGCCTCAAGTCATATTATTACCTAGCTACAAAGGTATACAGGTGGAATAAAGTCAGAGCAGTTAAAATTGCCTTTATATAGGTCACCCTTCCCACATGAAATGATGAAATAATGCATGTATATTAATTTAAAACAAATAGTTTGCAATAAATGGGTACAAAATGATCGAGGAAACGATGCGACTTGCCTTGCTCTGACTCAGCGAATTCGGCAACAACTTTGTAGTAAACAGGAGGGTCAACGGCGTCGATTTCTATAGCAAACAACGCACAAACAATTAAAAATAGTACATGTGGACATTGAAACAGGGGCTGAAAGTATTTTTAATGGATTCTTGACATTTTTCTGGATTTAATGAAATTTGGATGGGATTAATTGGAGCTCGAATGAATTAGTTACGAATTTTAGAAGTTTTACTGTGATTTTCCTATGCAAAAACAATTTCTAAACGATTTATTACGCATTAACAAGGATTTAATGCGTCAACGGACCATGGGGAACCGGCGCTGACAAGCGGGACCCACGGGTCAGTGGCGCATGAGAGTGTGGCGCACAGTAGACGCAGTCCACGCGTGTGCAACCGCGAACACAGGCACACGCAGTCGAGGCAAATCGGTTGGCTCAGACCAAGTCGGGAACGAGCCCCACCGGCGCGGCGGAGGGCAGCAGCAAGCAGCGGAGGAGGTGAGGAATGCGGCCGAGCGATCAGAGGGGTTTAGCGGCGGCGAGGTTCGGGTAGCCAACAGCGACGGTGTTCTAGCAGCTCAAAGCAATGATGGAGGCGTGAACGAGGTGCAGGAGGACCGAAAGGGGCGACAAAGAGGATGGAGTTCCGGCAGGAATCCAAGGTTACCAGCAGCGGAACAGGACGTCGCGGGGTGCGACGAAGCTAGCGAGCACAAGGGCGATGGCTATAGCGACAGCGACGTGCGACTAGAGTCGGCAGAGCGCGGTGGCGGTTCGGAAACTCGGCGCAAAGGGGGTTTGGGTACTCAACAGACGTGGGCAACAGAGGGGGAAGTGAGGACAGGGCACGGGGAAGGTTTATATGTACTCGGCTGCGAGAGTTCGTGGCCGAGTTGGCCGAATTTCACGGGGTTGAGGGCGGCGGCCGTGGTGGCTAGAGGGCACGATTCATCCGCGATTATGGGCGAGAGGGGCGGACAAGGTAGGGGAAACAGGCGGGGACTCGGTCTGCGCGGTTTGAACTCGGAGCCGAGGCGCGGGGGAAGTGGGAACGGGTGAAAACCGACGGACGGGCCAGCTCGATCCCCTCCGTCTGATTCGGCCAGAGGTTGAGGACGAAGCTGACATGTGGGGCCTCGGTCCCACAGGTCGAGGCCCCACATGTCAGTGGGAGCAGTGAAGGAAACAGCGCGGGTGAGCGGACGCTGGCTAATGGGCGGGGCCTATGGGGAGGGGCGTGCGCGCGTGGGCTACAGCAGGCCGAGACATAGAACTGGGCCGCAGCCCAGTGGGAAGAAAGAAAAAGGAAAAGAGAAAAGGAAGGAAAGAAAAAGGAAAAAGAGAATTTCCAAAAGGATTTAATTCCGATAATTTGTTTTGATTTATTAAAATTGCTTCCAGTGCTCTAAAAATTCACATAAAAATCCTGTTAGTGTATTTTGGCAAGGAGAATATTGGAAAAATATTCTAAGCCATGATATTTTATTATTTTGCATTTACTTATTTAATTAATTCCCTTGGCGTTTTAAAATGATTTCTTTGAGGCTTTTTCTTTAATATATTTTGTGTGGCTCTGTTTAAGAAGAAACTCAGGGTGTGACAAACCTACTCCCCTTAAACAAAATCTCATCCTCGAGATTCGGACGTGCTCGTGAAGAGGTGTCGATGGACGGACTTCAGTTCATCCTCCTGTTCCCATGTGGCTTCTTCCTTTGAATGATGGCTCCACTGTACCTTGTAGACCCTAATCACCCGGCTTCTGGTGTTCCTTTCACTGATCTCCAAGATTCGAATTGGCTTTTCCACATAGGTAAGGTCTTCCTAGATCTCGATCTGCTCCGGATCGGCCTGTTCTGCTAGTACCCTTAGACATTTCTTCAGTTGTGACATGTGGAACACGTCGTGTATACCTGCCATTGAAGCTGGAAGATCCAACTAGTATGCAACTTTGCCTTTACAAGCTAGCACTTGGTAGGGTCCCACGAGGTGCGGGGCTAACTTCCCTTTCGTTTGGAACCTGTGTACCCCGCGGAGTGGTGTGAGCGAAGATACACATAGTCTCCTTCCTCAAAACTCAAATCTCTGCGACGGTTGTCAACGTAACTCTTCTATCTTGACTGAGCTGTTTTTAATCGTTCCTAGATAATGGCCACTTTCTCTTTCACCTCTTTGAGCACATCGGTCCCGAATACCTGGTGTTCACTTGTCTGATCCCAGAAGAGAGGGTATGGCACTTCCTGCCATACAGAGCTTCGAATGGGGCCATCTACAGACTGGCTTGGTAGCTGTTGTTATATGAGAACTCTGCGTAGGGCAGACTCTTATCCCAAGTCCCACTGAAATCCAATGCACAAGCCCTTAACATGTCCTCCAATATCTAGTTGACTCTTTCAGTCTGTCCGTCTGTTTGGGGATGGTAGGCTATGCTAAAATTCAGTCGGGTTTCTAGTTCTGCTTGCAGCTTCTGCCAAAACTTGGAAGTGAACAGGCTACCGTGGTCAGATACAATCCTCTTGGGTACTCCGTGTAAACACATTATGTGGGCCATGTAGAGTTCTGCCAGCTTCTTGCCTGAGTACGTTGTATGCACCAGAATGAAATGGGCAACCTTGGTGAGCCGATCCACGATCACCCAGATTGAGTCATATCTCAAAGATGTGCGGGGTAAACCGGTGATGAAGTCCATTCCAATCTCTTCCCACTTCCACTCTGGGACTCTAAGCGGTTGCAAAAGTCCTATAGGCCTTTGATGTTCTACTTTGACTCGCTAGCACACATCACAAAGCGCCACAAATTCCGTGATTTCTCTTCTCATGCTGGGCCACCAAAACTCTGTCTTGAGGTCTTGGTACATTTTAGTGCTTCCGGGATGAATGGAGTACTGCGTCTCGTGAGCTTCACGGAGGATTAAGTCTTTGAGTTCCTTGTTTTCTGGGATGCACAATCATTCTCCCATCCAGACTGTCCCGTTTTTGTCTTCCATGAATCCTTGGGCTTTTCCAACTCTCATGTTCTTCTTGAGTTATTTGATCTCTAGATCATTCGCTTGTGCCTCGCGAACTTGATCGAAGAGTTTGGGCTGGGCCTCTAGGGCTGCCACGAATCCAGGGTCAACGATGCCCAGATTCAAATGTTCGAACTCCTGCTGCACTTCCTTGCACAACGTCTCTGCTCGAGTGGTGTTGCAATAACTTTTCCTACTCAAAGTGTCTGCCACAACGTTGGCTTTTCCCGGGTGGTAGTGTATCCCCACATCATAATCTTTAATCAGCTCCAGCCACCTTCTTTGATGAAGGTTCAAGTCAGGCTAGGTAAAGATATACTTCAGACTCTTGTGGTCCGTGTAGACCTCGCTACGGTTACAGATGAGGTACTGCCGCCAAATCTTCAAAGCATGAACCACTACAGCCAATTCCAGATCGTGCGTCGGCTAGTTGCCCTCATAGGGGCGCAACTGTCATGACACATAGGTTACCACACTGCCTTCTTGCATCAGCACACATCCTAGCCCTTGGCGGAATGCATCACAATACACCTGGAAGTCTTTCTTGGGATCTGGCAAGATCAGTAATGGTGCAGAGACTAACTTCCTTTTAAGTTCCTCAAAGCTGTGATTGCACTCGGCTGTGCAGATAAACTTTACATCTTTCTTCAACAATTAAGTCATGGGTCTCGCAATCTTCGAGAAGTTCTCGATGAACGGACGGTAATAACTTGCAAGTCTGAGAAAACTCCGCACTTGTGTCATTGTCTTGGGCAATTTCCAATTGGTAACAGACTCCACATTTGTTGGATCCACAGCAACTCCCTGGGCAGTGATAACGTGCCCGAGCAACTGTACTTCTTTCAACCAGAAGTCACACTTGCTAAACTTGGCATACAACTGATGCTCTCTCAGCTTCTCAAGAACCAACCAGAGATGTTGCTCATGTTCTTCTACTGATTTCAAGTAGATAAGGATGTTGTCGATGAAAACCACCACAAACTTGTCCAAAAACTCCATGAACACCTTGTTCATCAGATTCATGAAGAAGGCCAGTGCATTTGTCAATCCGAAGGACATAACGGTGCACTCGTATAACCCATACCGAGTGGTGAAAGCTGTCTTCGGAATATCCTCTTCTCGGATCCTCAGCTGATGATAGCCTGATCGCAGGTCTATCTTGGAGAAGATGGTGGCTCCCTCCAATTGATCGAAGAGATCGTCAATCCTTGGCAAGGGATACTTGTTCTTGATTGTGGCATCGTTTAATGCACGATAATCCACGCACATCCACTTCGTTTTCTCTTTCTTCTCCACGAAGATGACTGGTACACCCCAAGGCGACGTGCTTGGTCGAATGTAACCCTTCTGTAGTAGTCGTCGACTTGCTTCTTGACTTCTGCCACCTCGTTTGGTGCCATTCTATACAGCCCCTTGTAGATAGGCGTTGTTCCTGGTGCCAAATCAATTCTGAACTCAATTTCCCTTTCTAGTGGCATCCCCGGTAGATCTTCTGGGAACACATTTGGGTACTCCCTCACTATCGGGATTTCCTCTATTTTCCAATCTGGCTTCTTCCCACTTCCCGACTGTTGCTCCGCTGCGACAAGATTTAAGCTTGCTTCCTGCTTATGTGGCACTGGCGACTTGAAGGTAACTACCTTTCCTTCCGGGCTGGTTACGGTAATAGTGTGGTCAGCGCAGTTGATCACTTCTTTGTGCCGAGTCAACCAATCCATCCCTAGGATGACATCTAGGTCTTTGGATTCTAGGAGGATGAAATTGGCTAGAAAGGGTGATCCTTGGATTTCTAGGCTCACTGAAGGGCTATAGTGAGCTATGATCATGCGGCTCCCTGGTGTATGAACTCGCATGGGGATTTTAAGTCCCACCACTTTTATCCCATGTGTCCCCACAAATTTCTTGGATATGAATGAATGCATTGCACCAGAATCAAAAAGTACTGTTGCAGGTATTGAGTTTACGAGGAACATACCCAGTACCACTTCTGGTGCAGCCTATGCCTCTTTTGTGGAGACGTGGTTAATACGCCCCTTTATCACCTACTGGTTGGCGTTGGGGTTCTGGGGAGCTGCAGGCCTAGGTCCCATTCACTTTGGTTTCGGGCACTTGTCGGTGAAGTGACCCGGCTCGTTGCAGTTGAAGCAGACGAGGGTCTTGCCCCCACTGTCCTTTCGTGGCCGGCTTTGCGGTGCTGATGCCATTGGTGGGCATGGAGCAGGGTGACGGTTGTGCTGCCCGCTGTTGTTGCTACTGCCTCCAAAATGCCCTGGTTGGAACGGGCGTTGCTGGCGGACGATCATGGTGGAAGGTCCACCCTGATGCCCCAGCATCACTCTTGGCTTCTGGTGCTGCCCTTGGTGGGCTCAGAATTGGACCGCCTTCTGCTTGTGGTCCATCTTGTTGCGCTGATTTTCCTGGCAGATTACCTTGTCCACCAGCTTCTCGAAGTTAGGATAGCCACTGGAGGGAAGCTGGTTGGTCAACTCGTCTTCGAGTCCCTCCAGGAACTTCTCCTGCCTCTCTGCATTGGTGCGGACGTCCTCTGGTGCATAGCGCGCCAAGCGGTCGAAGTCATGGAGGTACTCCGTGACTATCTTGTTTCCCTGTACCAGGTCCCTGAACTCTCTCTTCTTCTGTGCCACAATGCCAGCCGAAATCTAAGACTTTCGGAAGTTGTGGCAGAATTCTGCCCAAGTGACCTCCATTGTGGCAGTGCAGGTCATGAGGAAGTTGTCCCACCAAGCTGAGGCAGGACCTTGGAGCGGGTGCATGGTGAAGGCAACCTTTTCCTGGTCGTTGCATTGGAGGAGGTTCAACTTCTTCTCGATCACCAACAACCAGTTGTTGGCATCCATGGGGTTGGTGGTGCTGGAGAAAGTGGGCGGCCTGACCCTCAAGAACTTAGGTAGTTTAGACTGAGGGGCGAAGGCCGAGATGTGAGGTTGCTGGTGCTGCTGCTACAAGTTATTCTGCTGCATCTGTCGCATCATGATCGCCATCATCTGGTTCTGGTTGGCCAGAACCTGGGCGAGTGTGGGGTTCTCAGGTAGAGGAGGTGGCATGTGTTGGAGAGCCCTGTTGTACTGTGGTGCTTCATCCTATTGATTCGTCGTGCTGGCATTGCTGGCAGTGTGGTTACCATTCCTGGTATTCACCATCTGAAGGGGGAGATGGAAATGGAAGGAAAGGAGAAAAATGGGTAGCTCAGAAATAAGAATGATAATTAAGTGCCTGGATTAAGTTAACTGAAGTGCATAGTTTGGAAACATAACAAAAACAATTCAACTCCTAACTGAGGCGGCCGTACCACAACAGATGGTATGAACCACCAACTACCCCAAAGCAACCATCCTGACATTACAACTAAACATGAAATCAAACTAGAAAAATGTTAAAGCTAAGGACGACGCGCCTAGTGTTCTAAACGGCTCCTGCGGTCATCCGAGTTATACTCCGGCTCCTGCTCGTTGCCTACCTCGTCGTCGGTGCGGGTCCTGCATCCGCTCACGTAGTCCTCACAACCATGAGCTGACGAACTAGCCTCGCTGGGGGTGCGAGATCCGCTGAGGGAACTGCTGTCGTCGGTGGAGGTTAAGCCCTCATGGATGCTGGTACCTCCCTAAGAGCTGCTGTCGCTCGACGACGCGCTGATCATGCCGTCGGTTGGTGTTGGCGTGGGTGCTAGAGCTGGTGCTGGCGCTGGTGGCGGTGGTGCGTGTGGCCCGTTCCTGGGGGCCAACTGAATATGCATCGGAGGAAGGGTCCTCTTCCTCGGGGTCAGACGGATCCTGGCCCCACCGGGTGGCGACTGTCCCTTCAACTCCGCGACGTCCTTCTCCAAACAGTCGATCCGGTTCTGGAGACCGATGATGGTCATCCGGTTGGCATCCTCCCTGTTGTGGGCCACACGCACCTAGTTGGCGTGCATGTAGTCCATGGCCCACATCGCCAGCCTCATGTGGACGATGGTGGTGTCGTTCTCATCGTCAGCCGGTTGGAAGGTGCTGTAGACCTAGTAGTGAGCCCGGCTGGGGAGGTAGCAGTAGGCGGTTGTGCGAAGGGTAGAGTGGTGTCTCCGGCGTAGCTCTCCAATCAGACGGAAAGCTGCCTCCTGGCAAGCGTGGTCATAGGTACACCCACCGACATCAACCTCCATGGTTGGTAGGAGGTATAGCTCGCCTGGCAGCTCCAAGCGAACACGGTGAGGGAGCTCACCCTCCAAAGGCTCCATGGCGGTATACTCCGAGGCGTGGCTGTACCCCAAAGTGAAGCTCATCATATGAAGCTCTTCAATGAATCCACCCATGTCTGCACCGCATTGGTTGGGGAGACTGTCCATCTATAGAAGGCAAGGAGGGAGAATCAATGTATGCTCAGATCCAAATAAAGTGAACAATAAATAATTTAGAAATAAACAACAATTTTATGCATTAAATAATTTTACATATAAACTTTATTGAGGATCCAACGAAATAGTATAACAGAACCATACAGTAATGAATTAATTTTTGAGTAATAATGGCAAAGCAGGTAAAAATATTTTATGTATGCTTAAAAACGTACATAACCCCGATAACCAATGTTTTTCCTAAAATTTGGACACCTATACAATAACCCTCGAATAAAATTTCTACCCTAGCTTTGACCTAACTCAAAAATTTTGGTCAAATAAAGATTAAGATTTTATCCCAATCCAAGAATAAATTCCCAAGTTTCCCCGAAATAACTCCAAGTGCAAAAAGCATATGCAAATGAAAATTTCAGAGGGCTCTTAGGGTTTCCATTTGGCTGGTCCTATGGTCAAGTTCGGCTCTGATACCAACTTTGTAACGCCTAGAAATTCATAACCAGAATTCTGAACATTTCTGTGTATTAAATCCCTGTCCAGGAAAGCCAGGGTACACAATACCAAGTTGCCATACAGAGTGTGTCTTACAAACAAAATAAAATGGTCTTACATAAATGCAGCGGTAAAGACAAATAAAGTCTATATACAACTAGCCAAGTGAAGGCTTCCATTCCACAGGCATCTTGATGGTGGAGCCAGCCTAGTCCTCTCGATGATCCTCGTCAGACATATACTCTACCACTGAGAGGGGGAAAAGAGCAGGACTGAGTACCACCCACAGTACTTAACAAATCACACCCACAAATATGCATAATGCACGGGAGACAAAGATAGGCTAAGGGTTCATTTGTGTAAAAGCAGTTGCAAGCAGTGATAGTTTGCAAACAGTAAAAAGGTTGATTAATTGAACAATATTAACCCTCCACTAATTAACGTTACACCATGTTAACCAGGCCCAACCATCCACCTGAACTATACCAGTTCCATTAAGTCAAGTTAATTAAGTAAGGGTGAGACTAATCACGGTGAGTGTTGACCAATCGCCCATATCCGCGGACGCGGCTATTCGAATAGATTTACTCTAATCAAAGGTGTACAATTGTACCCACAAGACATAGCCTCACACACATTCCCGTGTGCCGGCGTAACACCAGAACACCCCGCGAGAGGCTGTGATAGGACCGTTCATGCAACCTCCCCCTAACCATCCACACCACACTGAGGTTGCACCTGCCAACAGGACACCCTATATCGGCTAGGCTACCCCCCTTGTGCCAATCCTAAGCTGATGAATAACACCCTGAACAACGTCATCAACACTATGGTAATCTACTTCTTCCTCCTAATATTGTTGTATTTTTCAACACAACCATTGATGTCTAGGTCCTCTTCCACATCCTTGCTTGGTCCAGCAACATCAGGAGGAACATTCTGTCCATTTGGATTAAAATCAACCTCAAAGACGTCTTTGGCTGGTACATTGTGTGTTGCTAGCACCTTTTTTATGTCAGGTATCATCTCAACTATGCATTTCGCATGGAGATTTTTCATTGATCTTGAAAAGAAAGCAACAATAGAATCCACATCATTTTCCCATGTACTTTTGTGCTTATCAATAACAGATTGAATGCTACTTGGCATCTGCAGTCAACATAAACAGAAAAGCATCTGGTGATTGAACAAAAAAGCATCTGGTGATTGAAAAAGAATAGGCACAGTGCTTAAGATAGGCTGCAACATGGACATATAGAAAATTGGAAAAATAATAAAAAAATTTAAGGTTGGTCTAGCTGTAGATACCTCAAAGCCTTGGCTGCTTGAAGAAGACAACCTTATCCATTCATCAAGTGAAGCTAAATCTTGCATGGTGGTATTCTCCTGAATTGTTTCATCAGCATAATAGGGTATCTCTTTCTTTGAATGAAACTATGCAACAAAAAAAAGACAGTTTAGATAACAAAAAATGGAACATGGTTCACCACATTGCCAAAAAAAAATGTTTGAAAAGCTTAGAGACGATGATTGTACACATACTGGACATGAACTATATGTGGCATGAAGAGATAGACTTTGCCGATCAGCCATTGCAATATACTCAAAGTCCTTGTCTGTTACATGCTAGAACCTTGGTACACCATAGTTCATAGTGTGTGTGGTGAGACATGTTGTGTGCAGCTATATGTGATCCATGTATGCAATCTATATAGGGAAACACAAAAAAAATAATGTCATTTTGAGTAGGCATTGGAATAAATTGAAAATGCAACAGAGAAAATGCATAATGGAAACAATGGGTTCATTAGTCGCTTACAGTCAACAATGGTAAGTACTCGCCAATGTAAAACCCTTTCCTTTCTAAGCAGATGAAAGATTATGATACCTTTTTATTCTTTCATCAAACACATTATCACATGTGTAGCCCAATCATAATTCTGTATGTGTGAAACATCCACCAAGCTGGGCAAATAATCCAAATTGACATGATTTCTAGTACCAGGACATAACACGGTTGCAAGCAAGAATAACATGAAAGTGCGTACGAATGTATCTTCATCATGTAAGTCCTTCATTAGGTTAATGCAATCAGGTATGAATAACCTGCTTTTCCCATGCACCTTGTACATTTCTTTCAACTGAGCAACATCTTCATAGTTGCTACTTAACACTACTGGTAAATTACCATCAGGCAGCCCTAAAACTTTCAATGCTAGAAGCCTATCAAACACTATAACCTTGCCTCGGTATTGAAACTTGAATGGTTCAGGATTGACCCTCATCATAATCCACTTAGTAAGCCTGGCGTGAACTGAGAAATCACTTAGATTAAGCAAGTTACCAAAACCATTTTTCTCTATGAAACCCTTTTGGTCTACTTCCAGATTAGCAATTTGCTCATTGAACCTTTTCAACCCCCACCTATGGTTAAAATTCTGACCACTGCACTAATCTGCCATTGTTTGCTTGAAACAAAACTCTGCATGAGCAACATAAGCAAACATCTAAAATACGTGCAAACCTACCATTTTCTAATCAGCAATCTCACAGGTTACTAGGAATCCAGCAAATCATGCATGCATAGTAAGCATCACGAATAAATGCTAGGGAAATGTGAGAAATGAAAGCACACAACCTAAGTACAGCAGAATCGTTGGGGAACAAAATCAGAGATCAAAGATTTCCCTTGCCTAGCACAAATCACGAAATCAATGCTCGCAGATTAATCCCCCTTTGGTCTGTTGAAGAAGCACTTGGCTACGCCTCGTAGAATGAGAGAAGCCGTCGATTGAAGCAAAATGTAGCCTCCTCCGCTAGAGTAGATGCCGTGCCGGCACTGGTGATAGCGCCAACGGCGACCCATGCCATGCAGTAGCCTCTGCCTCGCTCCGCTTCTGCCCTCGCTAGAAACCCTCGCTCACCACCTCTCTCTCTCTCTCTCTCTCTCTCTCTCTCTCTCTCTCTCTCTCTCTCTCTCTCTCTCTCGAAGATTCCGTTGGGGGGATGAAAAGCCGGCCAAGTCTTATTTGGGGACGGCCGCATCCCAGTCGTTCGATATATCCAACGATGCGGATCATGGAAGTTGCGAGCACCCCATTTTTGAACTCATATTGGTCGCCCGCCCGGGAGCATTACTGTAACACCCCTACCCTGGTACCACCTACAATGACACCAGAGAGTAAGCACTGCAGGAGATTGGCATGAACCAACTCCCACGAAACCGCGTTGTCGGTACCAGTCCTAGAAAACCTTGCTGATACTCGCGGTCAACCGAGATGTACCATAGCAATTAACTAAATAAAATATGTATATATTATACTTTTATAAGTTGCAACTTTGAGCAAGCCCTGAGCAGCAACCTTCAAACAAAACAGTAGCAGCGGAACGACATCGCAACGAGAACCCAATCCACAAGCAATGGCTTGGGATTAGGAAAGAAACCCTAATCTTCACTTCAACTTCACTCTTCCTGAAGGAGGGAGAAAGATAATGGATTGAGTACATACGTACTCAACAAGTCACTTGAAAAGTGTGAATATGCAGGCCACCAAAGAGGGCTAGGGTTTATTTTGCAAACATTTTATTTTAAAACATTTTCCAAAACTCTAGGTGTGGGTTGATCCAGGTGTAGCTGGAAAGAGGCTCTTGCCTCAATCCTATCCACGAATTGTTTTGCAACAACTCAAGCGGACGAACAAATTTTAATTGATTAAAGTTTCTAATCCAGTCTACCGCCTGTCGGACCACCACAGTGGTTCAGTGTTTATCATCTATTAATTTATTTTCACCTTTGTCCTTTTCCAGGACGTCAACTCCTTTTTTCACTATTATTTTCCTTTCACTTTGCCCTATTCTGAACATCATTCATCTGATCATCTCAACTTCGGCCCCCAGAGCCATCATATCTCCAGCCACTACTTCCACTAGGGAAGCTTAACTATGATGCCATCTAACATCCCGATCCACACAGGACCATTCAGACCACGTAATGGTCGTCCATCGGCCATCCTGGCCGATTTTGGTAATGGTTCCCAATTCCACAAACCAATTTCACAATCATTTTCTAAAAACAAAGCTACGTTAAAGGAATCACTTCACATTGCCCCTGACCATGGGCACAGCTGTTCGAACAGTTCATATCTCTGCAGAGGTGTATGCATTCCTCATACAACGTGAGCTTACTTCCCGCACTCGTCAGCGGGGGAAGGTTCACGACAAGGCCTTTCAGGAGCCATCCTAGGGTACCTCATGCCCGATAGATGGGCCAACTCAATCAAGCATTTGGCTTGAAATTTTCCCCAAACTCCTAGACCAAGTACTGGGAAAGCTTACCTTTCTTGCTCTACTCAAGAACCCGGAGATAGCTCCAAACATCTTATCCCGGCTTTCCACATCTACTGGCATGCGAGGTAACCCTGTTCCAGGTAAATACTTAGCCAGGGGCATCCCATACCGCCCGTGTGGTCGCACTGTACTATGATCAGTGCAATTCCCCAAGGAATCGGTCCTTATATGGAAATATAAAGCATCCCTGTCTAGGCGATCACTTTGCATCGTGAGGTTTTCGTAAACATTTCTTATTTCGCAAACATACCAATACCGCGTGTCGGATTAAAAGATTTTATAAACCCTAGTTTTCCCCATTTCGACAACACAGGTGATTTGGTTGAAACCGTCGATACCCATGCTCAGAGAGCACGGATGCCAAGGTAGCACTAAGGTGGAGCAACAAGGAGTAGGGTATTCCAAACCTATGGGATTTTGCAACTAATAGGTGGGCCTGTCGATTTGTCAAGTGAACCGAGGCCGAATCAATTTTAACATGTGCACTAAAATGCAATTTGGCAAACAATATTATTTTATATACCAGGATCAATATGTTCAAGGAGTGACTTGCCTCTGTCTTCGTCTTCAAAACTCACGAGAATCTGACGTCCGAAGAAATTTCGTCGTCGTCGACTATGGGTAAAGAGAGAAAAACATGCAAAAACCATAGAAATAAAATACTATTATTAATAACTAATAGTGCCATGAGGTAGATCTCAATTTTAAAAAAAATTTGAGACTTGAACGGGGTTAATTAGAGTTACGGATAAAAAGATATGAATTTTCAAAGTTTAATTGATTTCTGGGAATAAAAAGGATTTATTTGAATTGGAAAAGGAATATGCCAAGGGAATATTTCCTTGGCTGACAAGTGGGGCCCCATGTCAGTGACAGTGAAGGGAGACTAAGGGCTATGGCCCACTTGAAAGAGAAAGAAAAAGAGAAGGGGCCACAGGTCAGTGAGGAGAGAGATTTAAGGGGTTGGGCCCACATGTAAATGAGAGAAGGGGGATGACAAGGGGGTCCACATGTCAGAGAGGGCCCACATGTCATTTATACACAGAGAGAGAAGGGAATGGATCCCACATGTCATTCGTACAGAGGAGAGTTAAGGAAGGTCGGGTCTACATGTCAATGTGTGTGAGAGAGAAAGCAGACCGGGGCCCTGTAATGCCCCTCTCCCGCTAACCCATACAGGTTAACAGAAGAGGAACGTCGTTACCTGTAATACCTGTACCAGTCCCAGAAGACCAGCTGGTACATACAGAACATCGGTGGATCACAGCCAAACCTGCTTTATTTATTATACATAGTCCTTACATAAGTTGCAGCCTTCGAACAGAACCTGAGACATGCAATGATACATTACAAAAGTAGGCAGCGGAGATACACGGGTAGACCTATACCCACAAGCATGGCGTGGGGACCTAGACCGAAACCCTAAAACTCCTCGTACTCGACTTGATCTTGGTAGTACTGGCTGAGGGTAGGGTCTTCATCTTCGTAGACTTCTGGGTACACGAGATACTCAGCAAGTCACGGAAATTAGTTGGCATGCAAGGCTTAGCAAGGAAGGTTAGGGTTATTTTTGTAAAAGAGGTTTTTAAAGATTTTGTGGTTTTAAAACTCTAAGTGTGCTCTTTGAGTTGTCGGAAAGGAGCTCACGCTTCAATCCATTCCGTGAGTTGCTTTGCAACAACTCACCACAATTAAGTTAGTTGGGAACAGACTCGCGTCTCAACCCATTCCACAAGTCTGAGACTTGTTACAATTTCTGATTCGAAGCGTACCCTCCTCTGGTATCTCCATTTAGGTGAATTCTCTTTATTTCAAAGCTTGTCACTTAACTCAAACAACTCAACTCCGGTGTCATCCAACACCCCGGGTCACACAGGCCCATTTCAAGCCACACAGGCCTTCCATCAGTCACACAGACCGATTTTGGTAACGGTTCCCAACCCGCAAAACAATTGCACAGATATTTATAAAATAAAATCTACGCTAGAGGAATCACTTCACATCCGCCCGTAACCGTGGGCACGGCTGTTCAAACAGTTCATAAACCTTTGCAAAGGGTGTACGCTTTTCCCACATGACACGAGCTTACTCCTACACTGGCCAAGTGGGGAGGTGCGACAAGGCCTTTCCAGAGCCTTCCCAGGATAGCACATTGCCCTATAAATAGGTGCTCTCGACCAAGTACCAGGAACTCATTTCCTGTACTCAGGGACGGGGGTATATCACCCTCTTGGCACCCAACCGCTCCCACATTTATTAGCAACCGAAAACCATCTTAGAAACACTAGTTACTTGGCCAGGGACGTCCTATTCCACCCATGTGGTTGCACTGTCATATGCTCAGTGCAATTCCTCAAGGACATGGTCCTTAAAAATCATGTAGAGCTGGAGCCACATAGGCAGCGACGTCCCATGACCAAATTTTATAAAACTGTTTTATTTCGCAAACACTCAACCAAGGGTGTCGAGGATTAAACAGTCATTTTAATTAAAACCTTGATTTTCCCATTGTCTTACTTTAATTTTGGATAAAAAGTGGTCATCAACATCTGTGCACAAGCATGAATATCAAGATGACAGGGTTACAAAGGACAGGGCGACAAGTTATTCAAGGCAGGGTCAAACGTAGCAATTAGGTTAGGCCGGACGGATTCGATTACGAATCGCGGCCGATAAAAGTCATGTTCCTAATTATGCGAGTTTTAGAAATTAAAATAAATTGTAAATCATGGGTCCAATATGGTCAAGGGTGACTTGCCTTGCTCGAGGTCGTGCGAGTCTTCAACAAAATCATCCTTCGGCGACTCCTCGGGAACGGCCTCTACGCGTCACAAAAGAAAACACACAAAAACACCAAGAATTCAAACCTATCTCATACAACTAATAGTGCCAATGTGTAGATCTCAATTTTAGAAAAATTTTGAGAGTTGAATGGGCTCAAACGGAGCTACGGTTTAAAAGTTATGAATTTTCAAAGTTTGAGCTATTTTCTTTGGAATAAAAAGAATTAAAAATATTTTTAGGAAAGAAAAGAAATAAAAACAAAAGGATCCGGGGCTGACAGGTGGGACCCTCGGGCTAGGAGAGAGAACAGGACAGAGACCAACATGTGGGGCCGGTGGGACAATAGAGAGAGAGGGAGCTGAGACTGACAGGTGGGGCCTAGTGCTATAGGAAAGAGAGAGAGGAGGCAGAGGCTGGCATGTGGGGCTGGTCTGTCAGAGCGGAATCGGGAGAGGAGGCAGAGGCGTCGACAGGTGGGGCTAGGGTCCGGGAAGCAGGCCACCCGGCTGACGCGGCATCCACGTGGCAAGGCCATGTCGGCCGATCCGACGGGGCTGACACGACGGAGGATCGACGACCGACGATCACCGGAGTCGATCTCGCCAGCGACAGCGAATCTTGGCGAGTGGCCGACATGGGCAGAGAGCGGAGGAGACGGGGAATTATCTGAACAGCTCAGATTGGCTTATCGGGCACCGGAAGATGGTCGGCGGCGGTGGTCTAGGGAGAAAGACGTCGCCGACGACCATTCGGGCGGCGTTTGTCTTGGATTTTTGGTTGTTTGAGTGTTGTTTCGCGAGGAAGCTAGGGGAGGGAATTAATTGGACTATACCTTCGTCAATCGACTAGAACAGAATGGCGGCGAGCGGATTTGGGGATTTTTGTTCTACAGGCTAATCGACGGCGAGGGATGGTGGAGGTGGTTCCTAGTGGTCTAAGGAACTCGACGGTGGTGGTGGTTTGGTCTGGGGTGGTCGAAATCGGCGGCGGCACTCTGGTCAGAAGGCGGTGGAGAGAAGATCACGTCGGCAGGCTTGCTCGGGGCTTGTCTCGTGGCTGGAATGGGGGAAAGTGTTGCCCTATATATAGAGAAGCTCGGATGCTAGTCGACGGTGGACAAAGGCGGTGGAAGAAGGGATAAGCTCGAGCTCGGCCGACGAGACGCATCAATGGCGCTGGTCACTGTGGCGCGCATCATCGGCTGCAAAGAGGGAAAATGGGTCACGGAGGGATGGCGAAGCGATGGGACAAGGTGCCCTAGCGTGTCTGCTGACCTCTGGGGCTCGGCGACGTGGGAAAAGCTGCGGCGGCTTAGCCTTTTTGACCTAGAGCTCGCGGCGATAATGGCAGAGCGGGTCTCTCGCCATGCGACGGGACAGAGGAGGTTGACGATGGCATCCACGTGTTTTAAAGATGCCGACCGGGCAGTATGGGCTCGAGCAGAGAGAGAACAGAGGGAGAGATCGGGAGAAATCTAGAGAAGAGAGAGAGAAGGACGAGCGGTGGGAGGAAGACGAAGGCACTGTGCATTGGCTGACATGCGAGGTCACGCGGCAGAAGCAATCTCATCCGTCCGCGTGTAATCATCGAGTAGCCGAGAGTGAGGCAGAGGCGAGCGGCTGACGCGCAGGGTCCACGGGATTAATCCACACGCGTGCGCGCCCGCGCTAGGCCGAGCGGGCCGCGCCTCAGGGGAACAGAGGCAGGCTGAGGAAGAGAGAAGGCGGCCCGACTGGAACAGGGCGGTTTAATCTTTTCCCAGGAATTTATTTGAATATTTTTTGGATATTTGAATTTTGGAAATTGATTTAAATGTGGTTTTAAATTTTTGCAAAAATTCTGGGAAGTTTGTAGAGGCTCTAGGACTGATTTTTGAAGAGAATTTTGAGATCTCCCATGGCACAAAAAACCAAACTCCAATAAAGAGCCATCTTTTGAATTTAGATTTTTAATTAAAATAGTTTTGACAAATATAAAAATGCGATCATTATAGGTCCCTATGTTGTTAGGCCCACATGTCAGTCACACATTATTTAAAAGGATGATTAATTAAAATTTTAATTTTGTCGGGCCCATAGGTCAAGCAATGTGTGAGAGAGAAAGTAGGACCACCCATCGGAGAGAGAAAGGGAGGCGAGAGAGAGAGAGGGAGAGAGAGGCTAGCCAGGGGGGTCAACGGCTCTTGGCGCCCTGAGCGGCGGCGAGCCGACGGCAGCAGATCACCACGGCAGAGAGCAAAGGCCACGGGGAGAAAAATGGTCAGCTTGGATAGAGAGGATGACGCACGACGGCGGCCGGCAACGACATCCCGAGAGTGGCGGAGAGAGTTTGGTGCGCGGCAGCGGCGAAGCGTAGTCGCCAACAGTGATAGGGAAGGAATGAGGGGTTTAGGTGCTGGGTTTTGGGCTCGGGTGATTGCAGCGCTGGAGAAGAGAGGAGAAGGGGGGTGCTTACTGAGAGGGAAAAGAAAAGAATGGCGGCGACGGTGGTGCTCGAGCTTGGGCCAAGCTTAGATGGGCGAGGCGGCACGGCCGCGGTGAGGACAAGGGAAGAGGGAGGGCAGCCGGGTTTTATAGGGAGGAGTGGCACTAAAGGACGAGCTAGAGAGGCGGTGGCGCGAGCTTCGAGTATGGCTATGGTGGTGGCACGGTCTTCACGGCGTGGCGGGGCGGCGGGCAGAGCACTGCGGCGGTTCTTGGGCGGCAGGTTGATGGCGGGGGGGCCGAGGTGTCGGCCGGCGGGGTGGCGTGGTCGGACACGGCGCTCGGGTGGGGGATTTTTCTTCGGGATTTTCGTCGAGCACGTGCTGTGCGTGCGGGAAAGAGTGAGGAGGAAGACAACGATAGCGACGACGACGACTAACGGTGGGGCCCTTGGTCGACGCCACTGGAGGGCTGACAAGTGGCCGATAGTCAGAGCTGAGCGCAGGCAAGCGGCTGCTAGGCGGGGCCCGGTCCCAATAAGCGCAAGCAATAGGCAGCCAACGGGGTTGGACCGTGGGCCGATGGGAGAGGGAAGATAGAGGAGAGAGCCGAGTAGCCGAGAGAGAGGACGGCCCAATCCAACAGTAAACTTTATTTTTTTCTTAGGAATTTTCAGAGAGGGTTTTTAGGTATTTTGGAAGGTTTTTAATTTCCAAAATATGGTATGTGAGTTTGCAAAATTCTAGGAATTCAAAACTAGGGCTTCCAGACTTGAGATTTTATATATATATATATATATATATATATATATATATATATATATATATATATATATGATTAGGAGTTTTTGAAAATTTAAAATTCAAGGAAGAGAGTATAGAGGGACTTCAAAGGAGGATTTGGATTTCCAAAATTTGGAATTTGATCCTGGATTTGTGAAGAGATGAAGATTTGATTTTTCCTAGGAGAATAAAATAAAAAAAATTAGTGGAGGACTTCGAGGGGGGAGGGAATTTGAATTCGAGATTTAATTTTGGACCCGGATTTTGGATTGGGAAATTTTGGGGTTTTAAGGAAGGATAAATTGACATACTTAGCACGTAGGTCCTTCGGCACATACACAAAGATTCGAATTTTCGAAATTAGGGTTTTTATAAAATAGTTTTTAACGGGCCGAAAAACGGGACCTTACAATTATAGGGAGCCTTGGCCTTAGATCCATGTTGCTGCCACTGTTATCATTGGCTAACGTCGTCCAAATACGAGTAAAGTGCACTTGGAATTTCCAAATAGGTAATCTTCTCTTCGATTGTATACATGGTCCATATACTTTACCCTCATTTTATTTTTCTGAACAAAATTTCCTTTTAACTCCTCATTTTACTTTTTCTTATAACAAAATTTCCTTTTTATCTAAACAGGCCCATAGGCTGCACCATACTACAGTACTCTATTGTATTCTTTGTTCAGTTAAACAAGCCCTCCTATACCGAAAACAACACTGCAATCTTATTGTCCTCAAAAGAAGGCCGTGGATTCCCCAATTCAATCGAAGCAGACGTCCCCCTGATCAAAACCGCCTCCGCGTATTCCAGAAACAGAAGGGCCCCACACCAACGCCGTTTCCTCCCCTATTTATTTCCGCCGTCTCCCACGCGAGATCGAGAGATCGAAAGCCTGAAACCCCAAACCCCCCAAAACCCTCGCCTCCCTCCACAAGCCTTGCGCGGCAAGTCGGCGGCGGCGGAGGCCTAGGAGTGATGGATATGAAGCGTCCGGTGGTGGACCTGGAGGTCGGGTGGCAAGTCATGCTCGCCGGCGTCGCCAAGCTCAAGAGCATCCTCGATGGCGATGGTGTGCAATTCACCCCCGATGAGTACATGGACCTTTACACGTACGTTCCTAATCTGCTCACTCGATCGTCTTCGCCGCTTGGGTTCCGAGGCCGCTTGTGTTTCTCTCGGAATGTGGGTTCCGTTCGTTGTTTTTAATCTGATTTGATCTGATCTGGTACGGTTTTGATCTGTGGCTCGGTCTTGGCGTGCGTCGGCGGCAGGTTGATTTACAACATGTGCACGCAGAAGCCGCCGAACGACTACTCGCAGCAGCTCTACGAACGCTACAAGCAGGCCTTGGACGATCACATCGAATCCACCGTACGTGTGCTGTTCTTAATCTCATCTTGTATTCATTTTGTTTGGGTGTTTTTTCTGCGACCGCTGCTCGATTTCGCCGCAGCACGTTTAGGTTCTTAGTGCGATGACGAATTATTGCGGAATAAGTTCTCTATTCTGATTTTTCAGCGATCTTTCGGGCGAATTTTGCACCAACTTTGCAGTTGGCCTGTACAGTTTAACATGTTGCATCCCGTGTATCCACTCTTGGATTAGGCAGAGGCATTATGTGAACGATTCATATTTCTTAACCCCGTCTCGTGATTTTTGCAATTTTATCGATCCATTCTTTGGTATTTCCGTGATACCGAGTTCTGTCCATTGTTCATATGAAGTGTTCGTGCAGTAATTGCATACGCGGCAGTTTGATGCTTATTTAACCTGTAGGGTTGGTTTGGTTGATTTTTTTTCTGCTCCTGCGGTATTGCGGTTTGCAAGTTATTTGTCTTTTACCTGTGCCTTTCCTGATTGAGTTCTTCGAGCTGGATAATATATGCCTTATTAATGATAATTGTTTGCAGTGAAGCGAGTTAGATTGATTCTGTACTTTCAGTGCGAGGCACATTTGTTGGGATCGATGAATGTTTGTTGTGATCGATAGTTCCATTTGATATTGCATCTTAAGAATGGTCCTATGAGATCATTCATGTGTTTTTTCTTAATTTATTTCTTTGATCTTGTAGGTGTTCCCTTCCTTGAATGAGAAACACGGCGAGTTTCTTCTGAGGGAAATGGTGCAGAGGTGGGAGAAACACAAGCTAATGGTAAGGTGGCTGACGAGGTTCTTCGACTACCTCGATCGCTACTTTGTTTCACGGAGGTCCCTTGATTCACTCAAAGATCAGGGGTGGAGTAGCTTCCGTGATCTGGTATGCCTCTGTTAGTTTTTAGAGAAGATCTTTGCCCGCACTATAGTTACTACTAGAGATTTGACACATACCTTTGTTGATGTTGCTGTTGTGATAGGTTTACCATAAGCTCAAAAATACTGTGACAACCATTGTGATTGCCATGGTGAGCTTGTCCTCTGCTTCTTAATCTCGTGCACATTCTACAGAGCTAACTTGATCACCACTTGTTTATGGAATTGCTTTTATTTAACAGATCGATGATGAGAGGGAAGGCAAGCTTATAGATCGTGCACTCCTGAAAAATGTCCTTGATATCTATGTTGAAATTGGGGTTGGTAAACTGGACTTTTACAGTGATGATTTTGAACAATCATTTCTCAAGAGTACTACAGATTACTATTCTAAGAAGGCACAAACATGGTTTCTTCAGAATTCTTGCCCTGAATACATGCTCAAGGTATTTGTGGACTTCTGAAATTTGCGTTGCTGTTAAGTTTAACGATAACCTCTTACTAGTTATGTGCTTAATAGGCTGAGGAATGCTTACAAAAAGAGAAAGATCGGGTTGCAAATTACTTGCATTCTTCTACAGAACCGAAGTTATTTACGGTTTGTCTGTTATATGTTTGATGTTTCTTGGCATTTTCTAGTATGCATGTAAAACATGCAACGAATTTCTGTGCTTATGAAATTATACCCTTTCAATGTTAATGCTTTCAGAATGCACTCTTCGAGTTGATAACTAGGCGTACAGAAGAAATTCTGAACAAGGAGAACTCCGGATGCAAAGTGTTGCTTTGTGATGAAAAGGTTTATTGAACTAAAAAACCTCTATGCTTTGTGAAGTTGCTAAGTGAGGAAATCATTGGCAATCAATTTACTGTCTATTTTTGGTTTCTAACTGTAGACCGAGGATCTAGCAAGGATGCACAGGCTTTTCTCTAGGATAACTGGTGGGCTGCTTCCAGTATCGAAAATATTTCAGGCGGTATGAATTGTCTCATATTATGCTCCACATCCTGCACTGTTCAAATATTCCAATCTCCTTGAAATGTTTACTTCTGTGCAGCATGTCAGTGGTGAGGGTTTGTCTCTGCTGAAACATGCAACAGATGCTGCCAGCAGCAGAAAGGTGATTAATCCAAATGTCTCTGCTCTGTTCGTTCACGTTGTGCTGTGCATATTTCAACATCCTTGGGATGACATTCTTAATTTATATTTGATTTGCCTGTCAAACCAGTCTCCTGCGGGTGCATGATGGCTATCTAACACCAATAATTGTGCTGACTAGCTGATGAATATTTATGTTGCAAATTCTAATTTGCTATTTTTATTAACAGCAACGTCTTTCCAACTATTGCTGAAAGCATGCATGAAATTCTAATTTGCTATTTTTATTAACATAGCATTTTGATTATTCTTGAATCTGGTCTGAATGCACTATTCCTGGATCCTCACCCTACTGTGAATATTTATTATATAGTGGATGTAGTCTGTTGCAGGGTTATCTGTATAGTAATTTTGGTAGTATAGTCATGCATAGTGCAACTGACAGCTTTATAGTCAATTGTTATTAGAAGGATTTACTGGTTAAATGGTTTTCATGCTTTCTACTGCAATATCTTTTCGTGTTATTTATTCAGAAGTGAACAGTCTCATTGTTTATCTTGCATCGCAAATGCTGGAAATCTACTATGTACAAGATGTGCTAATCAGATCACTTCTATTATTGCATTCTGCACATTTACAGGATGAGAAAAAGGGCATGGTGGGGATGCCGGAGCAGGTCTGAATTAGACATACCTTTGCTTTTAACTAAGGTTGTACTGCTGCCTTTTTTAGTCTAATGGGTTACCACCGATTTTAGGATTTTGTGAGGAATGTCATAGAGCTCCATGACAAATATATCGCATATGTCACCAACTGTTTCCAAGGCTGCACAGTATTTCACAAGGTTTGCTAGTTGAAAAGTTTCCAACGCTACACTTTTGTCTATACAGCATTTGTTTGCTAAAACCTTGGATAATGCTGTTTGACATACTCTATTCTCTTGCCTCAGGCACTAAAGGAGGCCTTTGAAGTTTTTTGCAACAAAGATGTTGCTGGTTGCACTAGTGCTGAACTGTTCGCGGCATACTGTGATAGTATCTTAAAAAGAGGCGGAAATGAGAAGCTAAGTGATGAAGCTATAGATGAAACTCTTGAGAAGGTATATAGTTATTGCAATACTATTTGTACAAACTAGTTACAAAATCTTTCTCTCAATAATGGTATTTAACTGATACCAGGTTGTCAAGCTTCTCACATATGTCAGCGACAAGGACCTCTTTGTAGAGTTCCATAGGTTTGTGGTTCTCTATTTTCTTGAATGAAAATTTTGGCTTTTCTCGAAATTTAATAAGAATCTCACAATTTGGAACCTGAAGCTTTTGTTTTCTCTGGAATAATCTATTACAGGAAGAAACTTGGAAGGAGATTGCTGTTTGATAGGAATATAAATGATGAACATGAGAGAATCATACTTTCCAAGCTAAAACAATTCTTCGGGGGGCCATTTACTTCAAAAATGGAGGGGATGCTCAAAGATATTACATTGGCAAAAGAACATCAGTCAAAATTTGAGGAATACGTAAGCAACAATCCAGAGTCAAATCCTCGGGTAGACTTGAATGTGACTGTCTTGACAACAGGATACTGGCCAACATACAAGAACTCAGATATAAATCTTCCATTGGAGATGGTACGTCTATGGATTTCTTGACGACTTCACTAATTTTTCCCTTGACTATCACAGTTAAACTTTATAACCGTCCAATTTACATTTATTTGAGAATATTCTGATTATCTTAATTGAGTTAATTTTTTCTTGTAACTTTTTGTTGGCCATGAAATGCTACCTGGATATTGCAATGCTATAATTCCATATATTGTTCTGGAACTCCATGTTTTCAGGTTAAATGTGTGGAAGTTTTCAAGAAACATTATCAGTCGTACAATCAACATAGAAAGCTTACCTGGATCTTTTCCTTGGGAAACTGCATCGTCATTGGAAATTTTGATGCTAAACCTGTTGAGTTCGTTCTCAACACTTATCAGGTTATTTCAAAATCTTTGAATAAGGAGAATCGGTCGCTTGCTCAATGCGTGGAACAAACTTCTCACTTAATTCTCTCTTGCCTTTCCCCTCTTTGGCCAGGCTGCATTGCTGATGTTATTCAACGATGCTGATAAACTGAGTTACTCTGAGATTGTGTCACAGTTAAAACTGTCTGATGATGATGCTGTTCGTTTGCTTCATTCGCTTTCGTGTGCAAAGTATAAGATTCTCAACAAGGAACCTAGCAACAGATTAATTTCCACAAATGACCTCTTTGGGTACAATTCCAAATTTACCGATAGGATGCGAAGGATTAAGGTGCCTTTTCTAAATTTGTTGCTTTACTATTTTCCTTTTTCCCCTGGTTTTTCGCACTGACAGTAATGGGTTTTGCAGGTACCAGTTCCTCCAATTGATGAAAAGAAAAAGGTTGTCGAAGATGTCAACAAGGACAGGAGCTTCGCAATTGATGCATCCCTTGTGCGTATCATGAAGAGCCGCAAAGTCATGGGCCATCAGCATCTTGTAGCGGAATGTGTGGAGCAGCTCAGCCGCATGTTCAAGGTTTCTGCTAACCAACTTACTGAACATTCTGCTTCTTTGTGTAATGTCGTACCAGCTTTCAATTATCTGCGGGGAGAAGGGAGAGAATCCATGTTGTTTTAGACTTTTATGTTGTTCAGATACTGACAATGGTGATCTGTTCCCTCTTTGTGCAGCCTGACATCAAGGTCATCAAGAGGAGGATCGAGGACCTTATCAGCAGGGAGTACTTGGAGCGCGATTCTGAGAACGCCAACACCTACAGATACTTGGCTTGATGATTGGTCCAGGGCCGACTTGCTGACTGTTTTTCTGTTACTCACCCACTGGATTCCTAGCGTAGTGTCCTGATGTTGCCACCAGGGTGCATGTTAATTTTCAGGATTTCTTCAGTAGTCTCTGTTTACATCCCCGCATCAGGGTTGTACTTCTTTTCCTGCACAAGTGAATGACTAGAGGAAAAACAGATAAGTAGCAGCAGCAACTATGGCCTCGGCTGTGAGCCACATTTACAACTTTGGCTTTTGGCTCATTCGGAATCAAGTCCTTAAGCTTTTTGTGTTTTTATTATTTTTTATTCTTTTCTTGCTGTATGTAAACACAACTCATCATGGAGAGAGAGGTCTTTCTTGCACAGTCGCATGCATTTTACCTAGCCTAGCATATGTGCTTTATTAAGCTCATTATTAATTAAGCCTAAATAAATGTCGATGCCTGCATTAGTCAAAATGTTTGAACTAGACGTAGTAGATCATGCCGACTTCGATAAGGCTGATGTGCGGGATGTTGAGCGCGACGGCGGGGCCCCTGCAGTTCTTGCGGAGGAAGGCGTAGGCCACGTTGACGGCGAACTTCTTGAACACCGACGAGCTCTTCCTCGCCTTGATGTACGAGTGCCCCAAGATGTAGGCCACTCCGGCGTGCTTGGCCTCCACCAGCGCGCTCAGCTCCTCCTTCACCCTCGGGTCCGTGTGCTCGTCCGCCACCTCGAAACGCACGCGCCGCCGGCTCGCGAACCCCGGTGACTCCGCCTCGTGCATCGTGTGCAGCGAGTGGAGCGACTCCGGCTTGGCGGCGGCGGCGGCGGCGCGTGCCACCACGCTCTCCTCCTCGCCGGGCTCCATCATGAGGAGCCCCGTCCTGGCGAGGTCGCTGGGCCGCGGGACCACGGCCATGCGGCCCTCGACGGAGCCGCCTCCGTCGTCACCGCCGCTGCTGCAGCGTTGGTCCCCCGCTGCCTCCATCTGCACGAACTCAGCGATCCGCAACACGAGGTCATTTTCGAAGTCGGTGTCCTCGGCGAGCACGTCCTTGTAACCGTGGCGCACGACGCAGCGGTACATGCGGAACTCCCGCGGGCCGATGCGCCCGACGAGGTGGCGCTCCTCGTCGCGGACGTGCGGCACGGGGACGGCCTTGACGCAGATGAAGACGAGCACCTGGTGGAACGCCGGCAGGTTGGTGACGAAGTGCGAGAAGATGGCCGGCACACCGGTGGCGAGCTCGGTGTAGATGAGGCCGATCCCGGGGACACGCACGATGCCGAGGCTGGGGCCAAGTGCGTGGATCCACTTGAGGGACACCTTGTTCTGCACGTCGAACAGGTGCTTCCGCCGTGTGCCATAGTGCCACACGTACATGACAGCGATGAACACCAGCGATAGCGCCAGCGGCAGCCACCCGCCCTGCGGCACCTTCATCAGCGCCGCCGACAGATACATCGCCTCCACGACGCCGAACGCCACCAGGAATAGCGCCGCCACCAAGCAGCTGTACTGCCAAACGAAGACGATGACTAGCGCCATGAGCAGCGTGGTCACCAGCATGACACCCGCGCACGCCATCCCGTAGGCATTGCCGATGAGGGTGGTGTCGCGGAGGCCGACGGTGATGGCGATGCAGAGCAGCATCAGGATCCAGTTGATCTCTGGGCTATAGATCTGCCCATGGATGCGCCACGACGTGTGCACGATCTTGACGTGCGGGAAGCACCCCAGCGCCGTGCACTGCCGCACGATGGAGAAGGTCGCCGAGATCACCGCCTGGCTGCCCACGATCGCTGCCAGCGTCGCGATCACCAGCACTGGCCAGAAGATGCTTGCTGCAATACATATAATGCCACAAACTCATTCATCACAATAATTCACTTAACTAACCAGTGATTTCTAGATTACAGGAGTGTGCAAGCTGCAAGTAGATGATTACTGGGGATGGACTCGAAGAAGACGAAGCGGATGTCGCAGTCGGGAGATTTGGACAGGAAGGCCGCCTGCCCCATGTACTGCAGCACCAAGCACGGGTAGATCAACCCCACGAACGCAACCTGCAAAACGGATGCAGAGCATGGCTCGTGATAAGATTAAGTACTAGCACCTCGCTCGCTCTGAAGTAAACAGTGAGTTTAGGCTTGGAGCTGCCACTACATGACATACCCTGATGGATGCAGCTGTGAAGTGGCCAAGATCCGCATACATAGCCTCGGTCCCTGCACACATACAAATTGCAATTCAGTTGAAATTAAATACACTGTAGCAGCGAGCAAATTAAAGTACTAGCACTCCTAGTCGTAGCATGGTAGAGTTGAAAGCCGTTTGCCTGTCATGGAGAGGAGGATTCCCCCGAGAGAGATCCAGCCGTCCCTGCCGGTGCGCTGGAAGAACCTGACGAGGTAGTACGGGGAGAGCGCGCGCAGCACCCTGGGGTTCCACGCCACGATGTTGTAGACGCCGAGCGCCCCGAGGAGTAAGAGCCACACGATCACCACCGGCGCGAAAAGGAACGCCACCCTGTGCGTCCCCCAGTGTTGCAGCATGAACAGGCACACCAGCACCGTGCACGACAGGATCACCACCTCCCCGTTCGTCAGCTTGTTTGAATGCACCTGCAGACCAGAGAAGGACGACAGCACTGACACGTACAGGAGCCAAGATCAGCGGCCACCACAGTTTATGCAGCAGCGAAAGAAGTAGTAGTGTGTACCGGACATGGCCGGCGTCAGGACGCCGTCGCCGATGACGAGGGAGGCGCCCAAGAGGACGGTGACGAGGAGGAAGGTGCGTGACTTGCGGTGCTTCTCGAGGAACTGCCGGAGCGCGGTCAGGATGGGGGTCTCCTGCGGCGCGTAGCCGGGGCGGTAGTACGCCGTGAGCTCCTCGTCGGCGGCCTCCTGGTTGGGCATGAGGCTGAACTTGGCGTGGCGCACCAGCAGCGAGTAGAGCGCGAAGGTGCCGCCCTCGCCGTTGTCGTCAGCGGCGAGGACGATGAACACGTACTTGAGGAGCGGGATCAGGGTGAGCGTCCAGAACACGAGGGAGAAGACGCCGAAGACGATCTCCTCGTCCTGAAACCGCCGGAGCGAGCCGGTGAAGGTGCTCTTGTACACGTACAGCGGCGACGTGCTCAGGTCGCCATACACCACGCCGCAGCTCTGGTACGCAAGCAGCAGCACGTGCCTGTAGTACGTTCTCCAGTGACCCTGTAGCCGTAAATTGTATATTGGATTATTTATTTGTTCAGATTAATTGCAATTTTCAATTTTATGGAATCATATTCTTAGCATACGCTCTCTCTGGTTATAAATATTTGATTTTTATAACAAGAATTAGTCAAACTCTCAAAAAATTGACCGTTAATAATTCCTAAATTGTTGGTTTAAAGAGAGGAATGGATTCTAATTCCTCTAAGAAATACCTTCTTGTTTTTGCATGTCATTTTCAAATAGTTATAAAGTTTTTTTTTGCAAGATTGAGTAATATGTGATATATCACTCCATAAACATGTAAGTTCAAATTTGACTACTACAAGTTTAGCAAAAATAACAAATTAAACTCTGAGTAGTACGTGCATATTCATAGTCGTATTGTAACACCCCGATTTTTCGGGTCATTAAAAAACCTATTTTAATAAAACCTTATTTTCAAAAATTCGAATCTTTGTGTGTGTGCCTAAGGAACTATGTGCCTCGGATCTCGATTTATCCTCTCCTTGATAACCCAAAATTCCCCTAATTAAATTCCAATCCAAAAATAATTCGAATTTAGCTCCCAACCGTCCAATAGAATTTCCTTATTTTATCCTCCCAAGGAAATCAAGATTCCATCAAGGACCCTCCCTCCAAAAATCCCAAATTACCTCTGAGCTCAAATTCCAGAAACTTATTCAAAATTTTCCTTAACGATCCCTCCCTTCCTTGAGAAACCTTTCAAATTAAAATCTATCCAAAATTTAGTCCTAATGAATTTGTTGGAAAATCCCAAAACGCTCCCAAGTCACAATCTCAAAAATTCAAATCAAACTTGGGATCCAACTATTTACTTTTGAAACCCTCCCCCAAGACTCTAACCCATTCCAAATATATGCATATACATACATACATACATACATACACACACACACACATATATATATATATATCTCAATGTACCAGCTGAGAAACCCCCTGATGTACTCCTGATAATATTATAAACTTAAAATATCAAATTCCAAATTCAAATACCCATTTAAAGTCCCAAAATCCTTCTCTAGAAAAATCTCTGAGAAAATGAGAAATGACACTGTTCATCATGGGCCGCCCCTTCCTTCGGCCCAGCTAGCCGCTCAGCCCTTGGCCTCCCTCACCCCGCACGCCCCTCCTGACAACCGGGCCCCGCCCGGCAGCCGCACCCCACGCACTGTGCAGCACGCTTGCCCGCTGCCACCCCGGGCCCGCCCGACAAGTCGTCGTCTTCATTCCTCACCGCCCGAAGCCTGCTCGGTCAAATGCCCCGACGCTGTGCCGTGTATGGCTCTCCTCGCACCGGCGCTGCCCGACCGCCTAGAGCTTCCCGCCGTCAAGCCCGCCGCCCTAGGCCACGCCACCATGCTCCGCACCCCCCATCGCAGTCCGCGTCGCGCCTCCGCCGGTGTAGCCACCCCACCATCCCAAGCTCCGCGCCGCCGCCATTGCCGCTGCTCGGGACCTCGAGCCACCGCCTCTCTTCTTTGTCGCCGCGTGCCGCCTCTCGTCTATAAAAACCACGGCCGTCCCTCTCCTCCTTCACCCCGCATCTCGGCAGCGCCTGTCGGGCCTCGCCGCACCGCCGCCATCGTCCGAGCTCGAGTTCAAGCACAGTGAGCCGCCACCGCCGCCGCAATTTTTTCCCCAATCCCTCGGTGAGCACCCCTTCTCTTCCTTCCCTCTTTTCCTTTCCCTCTACCCCGAAAACCCAGGGCCCTCATCCACCCTCGCCGCTGGCGCCCGCTATCCCGCCACCGCCGTACGCCATCCCGTCTATCCCCACCGCTCTGTGCCAAGCACCGCCGGCCACCTCCAACGCTCAGGGTCCCAATCCAAGTTGCTCATCATGCTCCCCTCCTTCCCCGTTCCCCGATTCCATACGCCGCCGTCGCCGGCTCGCCACCGTCGCCGGAATGCCGCTCGAAGCGCCAGCCGAACGCCATTGACCTCCCTCGGCCTCTCTCTCTCTCTCGCTTGGTATCTCTCTCTGCCTCTCTGACAAGTGTGGCCCGCCCTGTCTCTCTCTCAGCCTCTTTCCGGGGCCCCGCCTCCCCAATCCTCTCAGCCTCTGACAAGTGGCCCCTCACCCTCTCTTTCACAAGTGCTTGACATGTGAGCCGACCTAATAATATATATATATATATATATATATATATATATATATATATATATATAATCACCACCCATTTTAATCATGTGTTCCACTTACATGTGGGACCCCATTCCCTTCTCTATGTATAGATGACATGTGGGCCCCCTTTTCTCTCTCTGCCATATGGGCCCTACGTCTCAGCTCTCCTCTCTCTCTGATCTTGGGCCCCACCTGTCAGATATGGAATATTCCTGAAATATTTTTTTCCAAAATTCAAATAAATCCTTTTTTCTTTTTCAGAAAATTAATTAACCTTTGAAAATTCATATCTTTTTAACCATAACTCCGATCGACCCTGTTCAAGTCTCAACATTTTTCTAAAATTGAGATCTACCTCATGGCACTATTAGTTATTAATAATAGTATTTTATTTCTAGGGTCTTTGTATGTTTTTCTCTCGTTATGCGTAGTTGGCGACGAAGGAAATTATTTCGGATGCGGATTTTCGAGGATTTTGAAGACGAAGTCAGAGGCAAGTCACTCCTTAAACATATTGCTCCCAGTTTATAAAATATTATTGTTTGCCAAACTGCATTTTAGTACGCACGTTAAATTAATTCGGCCTTGGTTCACATGACGAACCGATGGACCTACCTAGTAAATGCAATATATTCTGTAGGCTTGAGAAACACTATTCCTTATCGCTCCACCTTGGTGTTACCTCGGTATCCGTGCTCTATGAGCATGGGTATCGGCAGTTCCACTCATATCACATGTGTTGTCGCACTGGAAAAACTTGGGTTTATAAAACCTTTGCGATCCGCCACGCGACGTCGGTAAGTTTGCGAAAACCCCGCGATGCAGAGTGATTGCCTAGGTGGAGATGCTTTGTATTCGCATATAAGGACCGATTCCTTGGAGAATTGCATTGATCATAGTACAGTACGACCACATGGGTGGAATGGGACATCTCTGGCCAAGTAATTAGTAGATCCAGGGTTCGCTTGATTGCCTTTGGACGTGGAGTCGCCGGTGGCATTATGAGATGCATCCGTGGGATCCTGAGTACGAGGAGTCTGGGACTCACTCGATACTTACTCTGGGACCCGTCCAGTTGGCTTTAGGCAATCCTAGAGACACTTCAGAAAGGCCTTGTCACGAACCTCCCCTGCTTGGCCAGTAAGGGAGTAAGCTCGTGTCGTGTGAGGAAAGCGTACACCTCTGTAGAGCTCTGAACTGTTCAAACAGCTGTGCCCACGGTTATGGGCGATGTGAAATGATTCCTCTAGTGTAGTTTTGTTTGCAAATATTTACGAAAGTGGTTTGTGGATTTGGGAACCGCTACTAGAATCAGCAAGGTCGGTTGATGGATGACCAGTACGTGGTCTGAAATGGTCTTGTGTGGATCAGGATGTTAGATGGCATCATAGTTAGGCTTCCCGAGTGGAAGCAGTGTATGTTTGAGAAGGAAATTATGGATGGCTTGGGGAGCAAAGGATGAGTTGACGAGATGAATAAGGTCCTGGACAGGACGAAAATGAAAGGAAAATAATAGAGGAAAAGTAAGATCACGTCCTGGAGAGGACGAAAGTGAAAATAAAATAATAGATAAGAATACAGTGGAAAGCTACTTGAGGGCAGACCCACTGAACCGTTGTCGTGGTCCGACAGGTGGTAGACTTAACTAAAAACTTTAATCAGATTAAACTCTGTTCGTCCACTTGAGTTGTTGCAAAGCAATTCGTGGACAGGATCGAGACAATAGTCTCTTTCCAGTTACACTGGATCAACCCATACTTAGAGTTTTGAAAAATATTTTAAAATAAAATATTTGCAAAATAGACCCCAGCCTTGCTTGATGGCATGTATAACTCATATTACCCGTGACTTGCTGAGTACGTATGTACTCAATCCATTATCTTTTTCCCTCCTTCAGGAAGAGTAAAGTTGAAGTGAAGATTTAGGTTTCTTTCCTAATCCCAAAGCCGTTGCTTGTGGATTGGGTTCTTACTGCGCTGTCATTTTGCTGTTGTTGTTCTGTTTGAAGGTTGCTGCTCAGGGCTTACCCGAAGTTGTAACTTATAAAGGTATAATATAAGTATATTCTATTTCTAGCTGCTATGGTACATCTTGGTTAACCGCGGGTACCAGCAAGGTTTGTTGCAACTGGTACCGGCAACGCGGTACCGCAGGAGTTAGTTCACGCCAATCTCCTACGATGCCCCCTCTCTGGTGTCACTGTAGGTAGTGCCAGGGCAGGGGTGTTATACGTACTTTTTTAAACTTTGTAGAAGTCAACTGTGAACTTGTATGTTTGTAAATTGATATATCATATATTAATCTATCTTGTTAATTTTTTCATAAATATTTAGATGAGATGCATGAAACAAGGAGACACGCTCTCAAGGGATTCAAAGAGTTTCCCATTTAAAAAATAGTATGCATAGATTTGCCTTAAACCATACTCCTCCATCCGAAAACATAACGACTTCTAACAATTTTATAACGAATTAAGTAGCAAGGCAAAAGTTCCTCAAACTTCTCATTAAACAGGCGGGACCACTCCTAATTAGCTTGGCAGTGACTATTGGGCTAATCCATGTCATAAATGAATGGGGCCATGGGATAAATTAATTAATTAATTATTTGTGGAACTATGTCTATTGAATTATCGGAAGTACTTATATTTTGGGACAAAATTTAAATACAAGAAATCCTTATATTTTGGAACAATGAAAGTAATATCGTAAAACGGCTGGATTTTATAAATTTATTAATAAAAAATCGATGGTCAAGACTTTAAAAGTTTGATCGAGTCTTATCCTAATTGTCAAGGAGGCATTTGCAAATTTGTCACTGGTTTTCTATATTTTACCAGAATGCCATTTGAATGACAGTTCTGGTGGTATTTTTATAGTTTTTTAGTTGCGATTTTGCAATAGTGATTCAAAACGATTGCAAAATTACAATTTGCCATTGGTTGTCAAATATTTATGGCTGGTCGGAGTTAAAACATACCCACACCTGCTACTACTTCCTAGTATGACGTGTTTCACAGCCAGGAAGAGATAACTACTCTCTCTACCCCTACCTTTAAAGTTTTTGAGGAGACTAGTTGAGCGTCCGTGCTTTGCTACGGATAAAAGAAAATATATTATAGTATTGCTAAAATAAATAAAAATATATTTTCCATAAAATGTATACACATCTTTTCTCCATAAGGTATATTCACGTTAATTTGATTTTGTATATGGCTATCCATTTAGACTCGTTAGTTTCTTAATATATACAGTCAAGGGGTAATTTACAAAATCTACAACGGGCTGGAGTAGATGGACTGGCAGATTTATTACCACCACCACTATCTTTTTTTTAAAGTAGTATAGATTAAGGATTAAGATGAAATATTTAAAATGCCCCTAATAAAAGTAGGTGGGGTGTGGTCCCATTAGTTGGTAGTGTGATGGGATAATAGAGGTATATGGGGAGTTTAAGGGTAAAATTTATATTTTATATTTTTTAAAATAATGGATAGCATCTGGTCTTTGCTACAACAGCAACTACAACCACTTATTACAAACACGCTCAAGGCTAAATATAAAAGTATCTAACAAATGATAAATGATGAAGAGAAGACACCTTTAAGTCTCACCAATCAACAGAAAAAGATGCACCTTATTCAAAATTTGAATATAAAAATATCTATATTTTAAAATGGAGAGGGTGTAATATTCCAAGTAACCTGGTCTCATGCATAGAAGATAGAACAGATTCTCAGGCTCTACCGCTCTAAGCATAATGTAAGGATTTTTTTTTTTGGCTATTTTCTGGTTCGGCTGAGGAGAGGGGTAGAGACTAGAGAGAACAAAATCGAAAAAAAGAAACCCGTCTTTTTCCTTCCATCATGGGTCCCACTAGAAGTGTTATACAATACAAAAAATTTAACTAGCCTCAGTATTCTTCATGGGTTTCACTTAGACGCAAGTGATAATACTGTACACTACTGATGCCCTCTGTGCTCACACACACTGATTCGGTCACAAGCTATTTTTAGGAGGGTGTTAGTAACTAGTGGTGTATAATAACTTTGAACTACTCCTACTGCATGCCACTCTTGATGTAAAAGTTCTCCTTGAATCACTATTGGAAAAAATTAACTGTGTTGTCGTCACATAATTCAGCCAAGAATACCATTTTCATTGGGATCATTCTCAATCATGACTAGGTATTCTTACATACATATTGGCAGCGATAAGTTGCAGAGTACATTACTCAACCATTTTTTTCCCTACTATACCTGAGTAACATAAAGGAGGAATCCTAGTTCTTCCCTTGCCTTATCACTCCAACAGTAAGAAGAAGAAGAAGAAGAAGAAGAAGAAGAAGAAGAGGAGGAGGACGGATTCCATTGATGCACCAGCACCGATGTTGGTACAGGTCCATGACAATAGAAATGCATGCAAAATTTGCAAAAGACAGGGAGGGGGGCACATTAACATGTCCGGATGCTTGCACAATTAATATCACAAATTCATTTCATGGACGCACAACAATATACTACAAGTGACAAACGAACTCTTCGGAAATCCAATTTCAATGCACTCCAGATCGAGCAAGGGAATGGTAGCTCACCGGGTTCCCGTTTGCGGCGTCAGCGCCGGCGACGTCCGCCGGCGAGAGACCGCTTTCGCAATCGGCCGCTGGCATTCTATTGGAAGATCTATAAACGACTGGGAGGAGGATGGCCGGGATGGACACACCAACTGAGGCGGCGAGCGAGCGCACTCACTGCATGCTTCTTCTTCTTCTTCTTGGATTCCGTGGCCTAAATCTGTTTCTTTATTCGTGTCTGTGGATGAGTATTTGTGTTGGTGGAGACAAATGTGGCGGCGAGAAGAGGAAGAGCTCCCCGGTTTATTTTAAGGACCGATCGTCAATCCATACGTTGCACGGCTCTTTTAATGGTTAAAATAGTATACATATTGAAATTCTGAATTATACCGGCTTATATTAAAAGAATAGTTCACGTTAATTGCAAATTACAAACTATTAATTTTGAATTTTCAAAATAAATTAATAAAATACTAATTGCGAGTCGAAGAAGGGCACAACTTTATATTCATTAATACCAAATTTCGAAATTATTACATTCTAGAAAAAAAATGACTTATGGTCATATTACTAAAATGTTCATGGTATTTCCAATGCCTTTTTAAAACAAATTCTCAATATGACTTATGGTCATTATAATATTAAAATTTAGTAACGTTTAAAGTTTAACCAAATGCGAAAGTTTTAATTCCATCAATCTATGTGTTGCATGAGCTATTGTTATTAATACTACTTGTCACCAACCTGTACATTGCATGAGCTATTAATATTGATATTATAAATAGTAAAATTTTATTATATGCTCAATATGTTACTAAATATTGTTGAATGCTATAACTAAACTTTGTGTTAAACTTCTAATAATAAAATAATTTTACTTTATATATAGTTCAAGAAACAAAATTAGTGATTACAAAATGATGTACAGAATCCACCATAATTTTTATGTTTACTTTCTATATTGTCAATGTAATAATTTCAAAATTCGGAGTTAATAAGTAACGACTGTACTCATGGAAAAGTCTCAAATTAATATTTTCCTTAATTAATTTAGATAGTTGGAATCAGTAAGTACCAAGTTGTACTCAATCTTGAGGTTATAACTTTTCTTGATTTAGGAATTTTAAAATTCGTAATTAATAAATATCAAGTTATACTTGGTTTGGAATTGTAATTATTGCTTTCAATGATTTAATAATTCTGAAAATAAATTGAAATTTATACGTATCGAATTGATCTCGGTGTTTGATATCTTGCATTTAAATTAAAGTGAGGAAAACTAAAGAATCTATAGCACTTCCATTAGTATGTTTTATTTCACACAAATTCCATGGTAGTCCATGCAAACCTTTTTGGATTTGTGGATGAGACCACGGATGGATATTCTTAGATCCAGGGAATACTTGTGTGGATTATAGAAGCGACAACCACATTTAGATCATCTTAGCTGCAAGATTATAAATATTAACACTTTAATCATAAATTAAAAATTATAGGGTCAGAGATATTATAAACATTAACACTTTAATCATATATTAAATCTGATGGTTATGTCTATATATAAACTTTTAATTGCCGGGTAAAAAGGGTAGTGTTCCTCTAAGAAAATATATGTGGGTTATTTTTTTGAATTATAGTGGCTTAGGGTAAAAAAGAGTCCATGTAACTTACAATTTGTTAATTATTAATCTAGAATTCACAATTAAGATAATAAAATACTAAATTGAGTCAAAAATAATTATAACTTCATATATTTAATTTCGAATTTCATAATTAATTATTAAATTGTATAAAAACTAAAACAAAATAGTGCATAGTATTCCAATTGTATGTATTAGTTAATATGAATTATCAGTACAGTCTATATGGTCATGATAATACGATTTCATGAGCTATTGATATTCTATTGATATATAAAACTTTAATTAAAAAGAGTAGTACTTAGATAAAATGTTGTCTTTCACATTAAAACATAATCAACGTGATTTTAGATGGGTGTTTACAAAAGATATGTGACACTATATGAGTGATCCTAAACTAATTCTTTAAACTATAAACGAAAGCAAATTCATTGAAGTTGTTGAAATCCTAATATTTATTCCATATGTACTGAAAAGTATTTATAGAATCAATCAATCATCTTATTCATATTATATTTTTATTAATTTTATATTTTAAAAACACATCTGTTTATTCTTTTAGTTTGGTTTGAACCCTTATATTTCTATCCCACAAGAAATGACTGACGAACAAACTATTTTATTTTTCTCGGTGTAGTGGCCGGCACCTAATAGTAAGTTGGATGTGAGGCTGACACCGTAGACAGGTTGATGAGGGAAGAGAAGGATTTTCTGGTTATCAAAGAAAACCTTCTAGTTGCATCAAGAAAACCTTCTAGTCACATGTATTTGTAAGACTTTTTTGTCGTGACCGGTGGTACAGCTTTATTCAACCTTTTTTCTCTTGCAGCTAGTTAATCTATTAGAATCAGGATGGTGAATTCGTTTCTAATACTCGGCGATGAACTAATTAAGCTAGTCGATTGTTTGTACCACTTGAGATTTGTCGGAACTTTCTTGTGTTTTGCATCGCTAAAGCTAATGAACTAATTAAGCTCGTGCAAAGCATGCAAGGCATAACAGAATATAGAAGCAAATAAGGAGATGGAAATATAAAGATTGATGCATCTAGTAAAAACCTGTTTGCTTGTGCTTTTGGTTTGTGGTTTATATCTTAATTTTTGATAGCATTTTTTGAAAACGCAGAATGGTATAGTTTTAAAAAAACTTTATATACAGAAGTATCTTTAAAAAATCAAATATATCTATATTTTAACTTTTAAATTATTAATACTTAATTAATTATGTGCTATTAATATTTCTTGTTTTAAGTGTGATTTATAAGTCGGTGTCTAACTCACAAGGAAACCGTGCCTAAGCCTGTTTACCTGTACAGATGAGTACGTAAGTGCTTGTGTATGCATCGGGATTGCTTGTTGGATGGGATTATATATGGCATACGATGCTGGGTTAGGTAGTGTTCGGCAGCGTTTATTTGCCCAGCTTATTTTTCTCTTTTCCGTGTGCACATTTTTTTAAATAATAAACGGTGTGTTTTTTTAAAAAATTTTCTATATGAAAGTATCTTAAAAAAACAAATAGATCTATTTTTCAACTTTTTAATAGTAAATACTTAATTAATCACGCACTATAATATTTCTCGTTTTACGTGTGACTTATTTAAGAAAAAAAAAGCGCTTAAGATACTCTGTGGAGGATTATGGCGTGAAGGCCATGCCGCCGAGCACTGTTGCTGGCACAGCTACTCGATGATATCACGCACGCTCCGGCGGAGAGAATTTAGGGATGTTAATCATACTTGAACTAACTTGGATAGAGAGGACTTTAGATGTCAAGCTAGCGTATCTCAAACTATTTTTTTCTGGTAAATCTAAACCTTGGCGTGTCTTAATTATTTAATATATGGACTCTCAATACGATCTACGGTTTTGATAACATCATTTATTAATTAATGATCAGATCTCTCTAATTAACATAGAAGCTTCTAAAAATATCTAATTAGTATAGGTATACATAAATAGATAGATATATAGATAGAAAGATATGTTAATATTTGTGCCCATGGGAGTCATACAGAGGTAAAGAGTTATCTAAGTGGAAAAGTTTTTTTTACTTGGGCAGATATACACATATTTTTTACATGCCACATAAATACAATTTGCCACTTGTAAAACACATTTTTAAGCACGGAGACCGGCCACTAGATACAACTTGAAATTGAGCATAAATTTTGAAGAAAATAAACAATTCATGTATTATTTAGGTGACATGTTAATTACTCATGTCAGTTGAAGTTAAAATCCAATAACCTTCTCAATCAAATTGATAGAAAATTAGCTTTATCGAAAATTTCTCGTTTATTTATTGGCTATGCAATTGGTTGTTGGCTCAGACATATGAATATATGATAGGAGAGAACTCGCATTGGACGGTGCCATGCAACATTCTACTACAACCATTGAATCACTTTTGTTCTTTCAGGAAACTACTATTGAATCATTTTTTTGGGACCATCCATGCAACAAATGCGCCACAAACTTTACTAAAAAGGTGAGACAAATCCCTTGAAAAATAAGTATTCAGATTAATACTCTTTCAACAATCATGACTCTTTCTTATAACGAATCATGAGGCTTTGCAAACAAAAAAGTGTCGATGTTGTACTCATGTTTTTTTTTCACATTTAGAATCTAAATAGCATAAAAATTAAATTGAAGATGTATTCCCAGCATTGAGTAGACTACTACTTGAACAAAAAACATCTTGCGGCAATGGAAAGAATAAAGGCTACCGCAACAATAGTTTACACAAAAATGAGCTGCTACAATTTATCTAGAGATGATTTGGATCTTATACACAACATTGGGGTTATGGGGTGCACCTTACACCACTTCCAATGTGACAATACCATTGATCTTATTATGTGTCGTTTGGAGTGGGGTGCCACATAAATATTATGTCTTGTCACATTTACTAAGCATAACAGTTCTGTGTCAACTGACTATAAGAGTTGATATATTATATTTGCATTGAGGTGGAAGAGAGAGTGTGAAGACAGAGAAGAGCCACCGCTTGTTTGTTCGCCATATCCCACACATGCTCCTATATGCAAGTCAATGGGCCCACTAGTGACACAGCTTATGATTGACTAACAGGATAGGAATTTTATTATTATTTAAACCTTTATATTTTTTAGTTTTAAAAATAAACCCTCTGAAAACCTATTTTCGACTCTAAACCTTTTGACTAAGCCACCCCGCTTGGCGTAGCAAAACCTTTGCCATGCTGATGTGGCTTATAATGTTGCCATGCCATCTACTCTTGGTGTAACAATATTATCCTACCACGCAGGACAATAGGGTAAAAAAATAATTTTGCAAAAAAATTAGTTTGGACAATGGGAAACAACATCAGATTTGGAAAAAAAAATAGAGAGTTTAATTTTAAAATAAAAAATAAAAAGGTTAAAAAAATTCGTAGGATGGTGGCCGGCCTAATGATGAAGTAATAGTTTGATTAAAAAAAGTTTAGAAGTAATTATTTGGATAGTTGTGTCAAGATAATATAGTAGCTAGTTATTGCATATATGTTGTCTTCACGTGCATGCAGCAGCTGGCTATACTATTGAACCAGTTGAAGAGCGTGATTATTGTGGAAAGCTTTCTTTTATGTGCGTGTGCGTCTGAGAGAACAAAATTCCCAAAATTCCTGAACCAATATATTGAACCCTGTTTCAGAGGAGTATTTTTAACTAAAAAATAAGCTCCTTGTTGACAGTCTTGATAAATTTGATCAAATGTTGTTTCGCAAAAAAAAGATCAAATTTTGCCAAATCATTTCAAAGCATTCTGCAACATTAGGGCATACATTTTGAAGTTACCTCCAAAAAAAAAAAAGGAAAAACAAAATGGCTTTCTGAATGCCCGAGTGAAACGCCACACCGCACAAAGATAAGCTATTCTTAGTGTCACAATACCAAGCCTAACATGCCTTCATAACTCCCGCCATGGCGTCCCTCTCCAACTCGAGGAGGATACGCACGTCGCCGTCGCAGGCTACGCATAACTCTCACTCTTCCTCCTCCTCCTCCTCCTCCTCTCCTTTCCTCTCCTCTCCTCCTGTGACGGCAATGGCGTTCCGGGTGCTGGAGCTGACGCTGGTCTCCGCAAGCGACCTCAAGAAAGTGACTCTCTTCTCACGCATGCGCGTCTACGCCGTCGCCTCCATCTCCGGCAGCAACGTCCCCATGCCCATGCACGGCACCCATGCCGACCGCAACGGCGGCCGCAACCCCGCGTGGAACACCGTCCTCCACTTCCCCGTCCCCGTCGGCGTCGACACACGTGGCCTCGCCCTCCACGTGCAGCTCCGCTGCCACCGCACCTTCGGCGGGCACCGTGACGTGGGGGACATCTTCGTGCCCCTCGACGACCTCCTCGCCGGCGCACACGACGGCGGCGAGCCGAAGCCCGCGAGCTACCAGGTGCGCCGTCCCATGTCCGGCCGCGCGCACGGCGTGCTCTACTTCTGCTACAAGTTCACCGACGTCAAGCCCGCCCTCGAAGCTGTCGACGCCGCGAGCACGACCACCGCCAAAGAAGCGCAGTACGCCATGTACGTGCCGGACTCTGAGAAAGCGATGGAGAAGAGCATGGCGCCGGTCATCGCCTACCCGCCGTCGAACGCCGCGGCAGCGTACCCGCCGGTCATGCCATACGGAGCGCCGTACGGACGAGGGTACCCAGCACAACATCCATACGGATATGCGGCTCCGCCACCGTACGCGTACAACGCGGCCCCACCGCCGGCGGCGTACGGCTACGCGGCGGCACAGCAGCCGGCGAGGAAAGGTGGACGCATGGGCATGGGCCTCGGGCTTGGGCTCCTCGGCGGCGCGGTCGGCGGGATGATGCTCGGGGAAATGGTCGGCGACATGGAGGCTGACGCCGCCTACGACGCTGGGTTCAACGACGCACTGGAATTTTAGCTCTTGTCATGTGATCCTTTATATGTGGGCAATGCACCTGTATAAATTTGTCACGTGCATAAGAAATTAAACTAAACGATCAAACAAGACCAAACAAGGAGAAACGCGCGACACCTCATCAAGGGTACGTAACGGGTAAGGCAGATCTTAAATCAGAAACCTTACTTCACATGAGAAGCAAACGAACCAAAAATAGGAGTCCGCACAAAATTGACAAAAACTAAAAAACTAATAGGGTAAGCCCCTCTTTGCTACACATCGCTCGCTCCCGTCTATCCCCGCACGCGAGCCCTCTTGTTGGTGCTAGGGTTGGCGACTCCGTCGTCGTAGCCCTCCGGCCTCCAGCACCCTGTTGCCGCCGACAAATCAGTCCCCAGTCGTCGCTGGTCGTTTCCACCCGCTCCATTTGCCACCGCCCTTTCTCCACCGTCCCCTGCCGCTGCTGCCATTCATTCTCCACCCCAAGTTGGTCATGCCTGCGTGAATCTAGCACGTACATCCACACATTTGTTAAAAAATCAATATCAACTCGGTATCTATTAATTCATATTTTAGAATTGTTTGATCATGAATATAACGTGACTGAGATTCCAAACTAAGCACAAATCGGTAGTTATTAGTTTTGCATTTTGAAATTATTAAATCATAAAAACTAATTGAGACTTTAGACAAGAACAACTCAATATTGTTGATTGATTATTAATTTATATTGATTTATAATTTTATATTTTTAAATCAAGAAATATTGTAATTAATACTTCCAACCAAGTAAACCTTGGTATTTATTGATTCAGAATTTGAAAATTATTATATCATAAAAAAACTAAAATTGAGACTCTATACCGAGTACAACTAAATAAAGTATTTGTTAGTTCTGACAATTAGATTTATTAAATCATGAAAATAATATAAATGAGAGTGCGATATATTAACTCTAAATTCGAAAAATCCACATATTCTGTAGGGGAACTTGGAAGATCTGAGGCACATCTTTGATAGGTGGATGGATATAATTTTAAATACTCTCGTTGGTCATGATTATTTGATGTTTCTAACAGCCAAATACTACCAAGTGTAAGTCATTTTCACTGTCTGAAATGCCAAATAATTCAATCTGGAGGGAGTATTATTTACAGGCCCACGACCCGCATGTAAACTCAGCAACACGTTTAGGGCTGCGCCGGGAGTGGGAACTCGCGTGGATAGGATATGGCTTTGTGGGCCTAAGAGGAATAAAGGAGAAATATTGGTATTAATGGTCTTTCGGCCTACTAAAACCGTATGGACGACTGGGAGTTGAGACCTCCATGCATGGGATGGATAGGATCGCAAGTTAGATCAGTTTTTTTCTCCGCTTTCTCCTGATAAAAAAACCAACCAAAAAAACCAATGACCGAACAAGAACAAAACAGAAACCGAAGAGAACACTATGAACTAAGCGATACTTTGGCTCGGTTTAGTTTTAGTTAAAAAACGACCCCTCTAGTTCCATGTCAGTAACAAAGGGTGAAAACAGAGGAATAGTTTCTGTCCGCTCCAGCAAAAAATAAATACGTATATAAGTCAGAGTGGATAATTCAAATATAAATATGAATAATATTTCTAATACAAATACAAATATAGTATCGAAGTTTTCGACTGATATAAATACAAATACAGATATCTAGAGGTTATTGTACGCGAATACCTAAAGACCATGATACGTGGATATTTGTGAAACGCATGACCAGGCATCCAGCCATCCATGCTCCAGCCCACTTTTTCAATCCCATCAACAATAACATGTGACTGTGTATATCACAACCCTTTACAAAATATATGTTAAACTTATCTCACATAGGACTGAATGCATTCTGTTTAATCCGTGATGTGTATTAAAATGATGAATATTTAGATTAAATTAGCTAAATGTATTTGGTGCTATTTGTCTCTACGAACGATTTGAGTGGTTTTCTATATTCCTTTCCGTATCCTTTAAAAATATAAAAACAAATAAGATACGAGAATTATTTATCTATATTTCCTCCGTTCTCACCTCTACTTGTCACAGTAGTTGAACCTGACATCTTTACGCCATGCACACATGGATAGAGGTTTGTATGCAAAGTAAACCAATTATTCAAAAGCAGAGTATTCTCGAATACAAACCGGTTGTGATACTTCATAGGGCACATTTTTTAAATATTCATAACTTTTTTATGGTAATTCAGATGGAGACAAACTTTACGTGAAAGTTGTAGAACTCAGTAAAATCTACAACTTTTTAATTTGAAGTAGTTTATATGACAGAGATAGAATTATAACTTTTATATAAGATATGATGTAGATAATTGTCTGTAGATGCTCGAGAAAAACTAAATTGCTATGTTTGCTTTAGTGGTTTAAATGTTATTCCCCAAAACAGTAAAGGAACAAAGTTTTATCCGGTCTTTGGGAAGTCTGGGTTTTGGGTTTCTATAGTTTATTTCAAGAAATTAGTGGCAGTATTTATCTAGTAGCTTTGTGGTTTTCCTGGAGTGGCTTATGAGTGTCATTTTGTTCTTTTAAGTGTGAAAAGTTTTGGTGCCATGCGCATGATGGAACACTATCGCCAAGTTCAACAAGTGTATTGTAATATCTCCGTCCTGGCACCACCTATAGTGATATCAGAGAGAAAGCGCCGTAGGAGATCGACATGAACCAACTCCCACGGAATTACGTTGCCGGTACCAGTCCCAGGAAATCTTGCTGGTACCTACGGTCAACCGAGATGTACCATAGTAACTAAATAAAATATTTATATATTATACCTTTATAAGTGCAACTTCGGACAAACCCTGAGCAGCAACCTTCAAATAGAACAATAGCGGAACGACGGCGTAACGAGAGTCCAATCCACAAGCAACGGCTTGGGATTAGGAAAGAAATTCTAATCTTCACTTCAACTTCAATCATCTTGAAGGAGGAAAAAAGAATAATGGATTGAGTACATACATACTTAGCAAATCACGGGAAAAGTGTGAATATGCTGGTCACCAAAGAAGGCTGGGGTTTATTTCGCAAACTCTTTATTTTGAAACCATTTTCGAAACTCTAAGTGTGGGTTGTCTTAGTGTCACTGGAAGGACGCACTCGCCTTGATCCTGTCTACGAATTGCTTTGCAACAACTCAAGCGGACGAATCAGATTTTAATTGTTTAAAGTTTTTAGTCAAGTTTATTCCTATACCACCTGTCGGATTGTGACAGCGGTTCAGTGGGTCTGCCCTCAGGCAGCTTTCCACACCGTCCTCATTTATTAGTTTATTTTCAGTTTCGTCTTTTCCAGGACATCATTTCATCTTATTTTTCCTCTATTATTTTCCTTTCACTTTCGTCCTCTTCAGGACATTATCTCATCTCATGTGGCTCCTCAAGCCATCCATAATCTCCATCTCAAACATACACTGCATCCACTCGAGAAGCCTAATCTATGATGCCATTCGACATCCCGGTCCACATAGGCTTGTTTCAGACCACGTAATGGTTGTCCATCAGCCGTCTTGGCCGATTCTGGTAACAGTTCCCATTCCCATAAACCACTTTCGCAATCATTTGCAAACAAATCTACACTAGAGTGGGCACAACTATTCGAACAGTTTGAGACTCTACAAAGGTGTATGCTTTACCCACATGACGCAAACTTACTCCCTCACTGATCAGGTGGGGGAGGTTCGCGACAAGGCCTTTCAGGAGCCATCCTAGGGTACCTCATGCCCGATAGATGGGTCAAACCAAATCTTAATTAAGCATCATGTTTTAATTAAATACCCCAAACACCTTGACCAAGTACTTGGCAAGCTTCCATTCCTCGCTCTACTCAGGAATCCGAGATATCCCCAAACACCTTATCTCGGCGTTCTAGATCTACTAGCATGCGAGATAACCCTGTTCCGACTGAATACTTAGCCATGGGCGTCCCATACCACCCATGTGGTCGCACTGTACTATGGTTAGTGCAATTCCCCAAGGAATCAGTCCTTATATGCAAATACAAAGCATCCCCATCAAGGCGATCACTTTGCATCGCGAGTTTTCACAAACCACTTTTAATTCGTAAAACACACCAACATCGAGTGTCGAGTTTTTCAAAGATTTATCAACCCAATTTTCCCATGTCGACAATCAATTGTGTTTGAAGTGGTATCGTCGATACCCATGCTCAAAGAGCACGAATACCGAGGTACCATGGTGTGGATCTACAAAGGATAGAGTTATCAAGGCCTATAGGTCTTATGTAACTACTAGGTAGGTCTGTTGGTTCGTCACGCAAACCAAGGCTAGTCAAATTAACGTGCACACACTAAGATGCAATTTTAAAAACAAAACATTTTTTCAATTTAGGGGCAATATGGTCAAGGAGTGACTTGCCTCAGTCTTCGTCTTCGAATCCTCGCGAAAATCCGACGTCTGACGACTTCCGAAATGTCGATTACGCGCGAAACGAGAGAAAAACACAAAAATCCTAGAAATAAAGTACTATTATCAATAACTAATAGTGCCATAAGGTTGATCTCATTTTTAAAAAAATTTCAAGACTTGAACGGGCTCAATCGGAGTTACGGATAAAAAGATATGGATTTTCAAAGTTTTAATGATTTTCTAGAATATAGAAAAGGTTTATTTGGATTTTTGGAAAAAAGAATATTTTGGGGATAAGTGGCTGACAGGTGGGGCCATTTTGTCAATGGCTGGGAGAGAGTGATTGGGTGGTCCACATGTAAGTGATGCAGAGGGAGTGGGGGCCACCTGTCATTGAGGAAGAGAGAGAAGAGATAGGGGTCCACATGTCAGTGGAGTATGGTGATGACAAGACTGGCCCACATGCCAGTGGATTGAAAGAGAGAGAGCTTGACTAGGAGGTCCTACATGTCAGTGGAAAGGAGGGCTGGATGATAGGGAGGGCTCACATGTCACTGAGATGGGAGAAGGATGGGACCCACATGTAAGTCTCATATTATTTAAATTGAAGATTAATAGGGTCGGGCCCATTGGTCAGTGAGGATGGATGGATGGGAAAGTGGACCCACACGTCATAGGGACATATTTTGAAATGGAGTTTAATTAGGTTTTTAAATCATGCCAGGCCCACATGTAGGTGAAAGGGGAGGGATTAAGTGTGTGGGGTCCACCTGTCACTGGGTGATGGAGAGAGGAGAAGGCCGGGTCTACCTGTTAGCGGCACCCGGGAAGGGAATGAAGGGCGATGGCGGCAAAGCCGATCGACGGCGTGCGGTGGCTGGAGGGGATTCGGTGAGCGGCGGCTCGCTGGAGGAAGGGGAATAGGGCGGCGGGGAGTGGAGGAGACGAGGAATCGGTTAGACAGCTCGGATTGGACGGGAAGTGGCTGACGGCGGCTGTCAACGTAGGCCAGAGGGCGGTGGCGAGGTGGCGTGGTGGATGGCCGCCACTGGTGACCAAAAGAGTGGCGGAGGGGGCCGGAAGGCTTTGGTTTGGATGTGGCGAGATAAGAGGAAGGAAAATAAAGAAGCTTTTTTGGCATTACCGATGACAGAGGAGAGATTGATGGCAGCGTTAATGGTGGATGGCTGCGCCTGATTTAGGGCTTTTGGATATGACGGCATTCGGGCCGCGTTGATAGCATAGCCAAGGGTGCGAGGTATTGGGGAGGGGGGCTCGATGGCGGGATTAATTGGATTGATTGGGCTCGAGAGAGGTGGATTGGGGCGAGGCCGAGCGGCAATGGCGGTGGCGGAGAGAGAAGCCCGAGCGCGGCATTAGGGCATTGGTGCGGCAGGGCGGTGGATTTATAGGCGCGGGAGGTGGCGCGTCGCGACGAGGGAGTAAGGCGGTGCGAAGCAGGGGCAGTGGGGCTTGTCTTTCTCGTGCGGTGAGGTCAACCGATGCGACGGATCGACGGGAGACATGGAGGCTGTTAGCCAGAAGGGAAAAAAGGGGAATGGGCGCGGAGACGATGATGGGACGGTGTGCTGACCTCGGTAGCGTGGTCACATGCAGGGAGGGTGCCGGGGAAGAGATTTTTTGCTCTTGGCAACACGTGCTCCTTGTGGCCATTTGACCGAGCAAGGGTCGGGCGAGAGAGAGAGATGGCGAGAGGTGGGAGACGGGTCCGACATGCGCGGCCCGCGTGTCGGGGAAACGGTGTCCGCTCTTCCTTGGCCGGGGGCGCTGACGGGTGGGCCCGAGAGAGGGCTGAGGTGGCGAGCGCGGGCGCGTGTCGGGGGGGAGGGGGGACAGCGTCTGCGGCACTCGGCTAGAGAGATTGGCGAGTGGGGCCCGGAGTCGAGGCGCGTGCGTCGCGTGCACGGGCAGGTGACAGTCTGGCCGGTGGGGCCCGGTCGTTAGTGGGAGGGCAGTTCGGCTGGGCCATGTGGGGGAGAGGCAAGCAGGCTGAGAGGATAGAGGGAGAGGGGGGAATGGCCCACGGGGAATAGTAGTGCTTATTATTTTCCCAGAGATTGTTTTGGGGAATTTTTGGAGGATTTGAAAGGGTATATTAATTTGGAATTTGGTGCTTGGCTTTATAGTATTCTCTAGAATTCAAATAAGGGAATTTCAATTGGGACTTTGAGATATATATATATTTAGGGAGGGTTTCAAGGAGGCTTTGGACTCGAATTTAATTTAAATTTGTGATTGTGACTCGGGAAATTTTGGGGGAAATTTATTTTAGAGGTATTCTGAATATTTGGAACATGCATTTGAATTCAAAATGGAAATTTGAGTTTGCACAAATCTCAGAATTTCAGATAAGTGTCTCATGTTTGGGATTTGGATAAATTTGAAATGGATTTAGAGGGATTTTTGAATTGGAAAAAGAGAGGGAACCAAGGGAACTTCTAATTCCAAAAATTGAATTTTGAGCCAAGGATTTAATAAGGATAATTAGAATTTAAATTTAGGCTTTGGTCTTAGGGAAAAGTTAGGGATTTTTAGGAGAGGATTCTTGATGGAATTTTCAACTTTTGGGAGGGATCCAAAAATAGGGGAAATTTTTTTGGGGGATTTCGGAAGGAGTCTTGAATTGCAAAACCCGAGTCCTGTTATTTAAATTCGATAGAGATTTTGATTGAGAATTTAGGAAAGGTTTCAGAGGAGATTCGAATTACGAAATTCGATCTCTGGGTTTTGGATAGGTTTAAAGAGAGACCTTTGAATCTCGAAATTCGAGACTTGGGATTTTGGAGAGAATTTGGAATTGAGGTTTTAGGGTTTTAAGGAGGATTTAAACTGAGATCTATGGCAATTAGTCCTTAATTACATCCAAAGAGCTAAAAATTTCTGAAATTAGGATTTTTATTAAAATACTTTTAACGGCCAAGAAACCGGGGCTTTACATATATGACAGACTACTTGCTTGTGATAAATGGTTTGGTTTGCTCTATTTATTTTCTTTAGTTGTTTCTTTATTTTTGTGATTCCGTATATTCTTGGTACTGGATTAATATGCTACCGTCTCATTATTTCAAGTTGATATTCATGTTCATAATCTTATTCTTGTTTTATGATTTTAGATTCTCAATCTAGTTATATAATTCAAGTGCCATTTATAGCCATTGAGGTGAATTTGATTCTTCTTTTGGGAATATCCTTGAGAAAGCATCGGCCCTGCTTACTCACTTTTACCTGGTAAATCCTATGGATAATCAGTTTGTCTAGGATGGATGCTACTATATCGAGGAGTTGTTGTTTTTTGAAAGAAATAATGAAAATGGTTGTATTGTCCTTCCTTATTGCTAGTACTGTGTCTTGGTTTTTTTCCATATTGTACCGAATATTTTATTTTTACTCTTACATATTACTTGGTATTAAGGTACTTAATAGCTTTGGCATGCATAAGTGGAAGTAGCACCGCTTATGTTTGCACATTTGTACATATTTAAATTATGCATGTTAATTTCGTTGTAGAATAGTGGTGGTGGTGGTTTGTTTGCGGGTCGGGAGGGTGGGGGGATGGTGGGGCGATGGCAGTGGCAGTGAAACTAAGGATGCTGCTCTGCCATACCCTGCGAAGAGGATTGGAAGAGATTTGATATTGAGGCGGATTTTTGAAGCTACAACTCAGGTTTCCTCTTATGATAGATGTAGGAAATTTGACTCTAAATTAGTGACATTTTTACAGCAGGTCCCTGATAAAACCTACTATTCTTTAAAATAATTTCAAGATGTGAGGATAATCTAATTTCTCTTTATAACTATTTATGTCACTCAGCCTTAAATTATTTGTTTCTAGCAGAAATTAATTTCATGTTTATTTATTAATTTGTCCATTTAGATTCCCAAGGAAACAAGATCAGCACATGCCACAACCAAATTATATGGATGTCATACCAAGGCTTGTTACACTGTCTTTCATTGCTCCCGCCCTATACGAATTTATTCCTCTTCTCTACTACCTTCTTCCTCTCTATCGTTTTCTTCACCTGTGCTACATAGAATCCTGCCTGCCCCGTCCTCCAGATCCGTCTGCAATGTCTACCGCCAGATTCCACGATGCTTTCCCTGACAACCTATTGTTTTTCTTCGCCCTGCCACCTATGTCACCTACTGACCTTGTTAGCTCCACAGTGCCTACGGCACCACCACTGCCTTTCTGTGCTGCCACCTCCACCTCCCATTGTTGAGCCACACACCCCTAGCTTCCCACTAAGCCCCAGGGTTGGTTGTTGACTCCCTCGTGACCTGTGGCATCCAACCCTATGTAACACTATCACCAGCTCATCGGAGAAGAAGAACGGGGCAATAGTTATTGTGGAACCAGTCTGGTGGTACAGAATTTGACTCAAATCGCCATAATAATCAATCAAACGATGTTTAGTAATAACATCTACTTTCTACTTAATCAGGCTGCATATCTTCTATGTAAAACTGCACTAATTAACATTAAAATGATAATATTTAGGGGAAATGGAAAACTATCAAACACCATACAAGCTAGTAATAACATGTCATTTGGCGAAGGAACTCTACAGTGCATCCTCTGAGTTAAGCATATCAATGCAACTGCTAATTTCCTGATGGTGCATGCCTAGGACCCTGTTTAGACCGTCAATCATCTCGGGATCCAGATCATCTATGTTCTTTCGGCGGCCGGAGATGACATCATTCATGATCGTATTGATCTCAAGCTGACGGTTTTGGGCCCTCTTCTTATGCAGTTTCTTCTCAGCCTTAGCAATGTTCAGCAGGAGGAGACTCTTCGGTGTCCAACATTATTTTTTTCCCTTGGAGGACTCTGGCATGTCTACAGTAGCCTGCAACATGTTGGTGGCCTCTAGCAAGGATGGCCATGCCTTTGGCTCTATGTCATCACCAATGCCATATATGACCACACAAGCTAGGTAGGACACTGCATAGTGTGGACAGCTCTTGCACCTTTTTAGCAGCCCAGCAGAGCGCCTCTCATGTGTGGACCTCCGGATAGCTTCATTAGTTATTGGTTCAATAGGAGGCATGGCCACAGTGTTAGATTATGTGTGATATATATGATGAATAATTGACAAAAGTAAGTATTATTTGGATTAATATGAATCAAGTTGGGAAGAACTTATTTTCGGAATATATTTTCTTTGTTTTTGATGCGCAAGTGAAGCTAGAAGGTGATCATGGTGAGTGACGAGAGACTGAAATTAGGATGGGGTTTCCAAGCTCAAAATCAGTCTGGAGATATTATTGGATAGTCATACTCTAGCTTGGTCTCATGAAGATAATGAAGAACGTAGAACGAGAAAGTTCTACGTCAATTGGGTCTGTGGTGTTCGGATATGATAATGTTGGACCGGCTAATGTACCGGCGGTTTAGTTGGCAATAGATTATGTGCTTGAGAGTCCATATGGGTTAATTGGACCAATGTTGGGCCTAGTCATATGGTTATTGGGCTGTCTCTATTCTATTGTATAAAAGGTAGAGGAAGAGAAAGAGAGAGGTGACTAGAGAACGGAAGAGAAAAACATCGTTCTTTTTAGGGTTTGAGAGAACGAGAATTGAGAGAGATTGGGTGCTTTTGTAGGCACTTTTGAAACATGAATTGATCAATAAAATTTAGCAAATCCACCCACAATTCTGTTTTTCAATTCGGATCTGGCATATAGTGAGTTTTTGGCAGGTTTTTCTTTGACTTTATATTGCTTCTAGATTTTGATCTAACCGTAGGATTTGAGTATGGTTTTTTGTGTTGGATTTGCAATGAAGTCTCTATCCATTGGCTATTTTTTAATTAATCTAGGTTTTTGTGTACACCTATCAGGTTTTGTTCAGGTTTAAGTTTGCTTAGATCCCGCCAATTTCATCCATTAGTATTCATGTTTGCTGGCTAAAATTGAACCTAGGCTATATCTAAAAATTATGTTTCAAGTTTCGTATCAAACGGTTTTGAATTGGTGGAGTTCTAGCGATTTTCATCAAAAGGCCATGTGCTATTTTTACTGTTTGGTATTGTAGCACGATATTATTTTGCATTGTTGCTGCATCGCGAGTTAAAGTTCTGTTTTGCAGGTGGTTAGTTTGGTGTTACAGTGGTATTGGAATAACTTAATATTATTTGTTATTATTTCTACTATGTGTTTTGCCTCTTTTGTTAGAGAAAGAAACCGACAATCATTCACCACTCCTCTGATCGATGCCATTCCGATCCTATACGCAGAGGCCTTAGAGTGAACGAAAGCAGGTTGCTAATTCCTGATTCGTTTGATGTGAGGACTAATGACCAGGGGACGTCCTATTTATAGCCAACTTCGGTTAATTTGCAATTAGCTTGGCAAGTCCAAAGTCAGATATCTTAGCAGTCTGGAGAGGCGTTTGGGGAGGTGCTTGGAATTCCAGCAATGCTTGGGGAGATTATTAGTCATGCCAAAAGCTTGAGGGCGGTCTGCTTAGATAATTCAGAACAACGGCTGACCGGAAGAACGATGCTCTCTTCATCGCCGTTGGTGACGGGCTTCTGCCCGAGCGAAGACCAGGCGAATTCAGGTCTGCTCTCCTCTCATATTTTCAGCTCTTCGCAATTCTCGGTGGTTTCACGTAGTCTTGGAGAAGATGGAGGAAGCCAATTGCCGACCGGACTGAGTGTTTATGAGCGGCGTCCGGTTGGATGGGAAGGAGTTCTTCGTCAACACCGACATACCCTAGCCCCGCAGCAGGCACGACTGCATAATAGGTTTTTTATATAGGTAGAATGGATCTTCGTAGGCGGGTGGCCGGCCAGCCTGGGAGAAGGGATATGTGAAAATACCCCTTTTCTTAGACGGGTCTACCACCGCTTGTCAAAATCGATTATCGCAGGCAAACGGCTTTAAGGACTCGCCTGAGATAACCGTTCTTCGCACGAGGCCTAGTTAAGCGACCCACCTGCGATAATCGATCTTGACAGGCGGCCTAGTTAAGACGTCCGTCTGTGGTTTTAATTCAAAAAATAAAAAAGAAATACTTTTTCTGTTTTGTTTTTTCATAAATAAATTAATTGATTATTTAAAATTGTCTCCAACTCAAATATTATGTTTTCTCTAGTAATTGACATCACCATATGTTGGATAGTAATTGGCATGAATAATTAATTATCATTCACTAATTAATAATTATTACATAACGTGCTATCTAATATAATTATTCGCAATAAATATGTCTATATAGTAAACAAATATTTGTTTTATACATTTGTAAGAAGCATATGTTCTTTTTTCCACTCTCAAAGTTTTTTTGTACTTGTCATCCCTTGCATATGCACTCTCAGGTTCGAAAAACAGACCAAGTGTGTTACATATATTGTGGTGCATGAAGTGGCACAAGTCGGCACAGAGATTCAAAAGTGTTGTCTTATTCATCGTCTGAGCTGGCCCAGTTACTTGACACAACTACAAGAGGAATAAGATAAGCGAGATGTTATAATCAGTAATACGTGCATACGTACTACCATATTTAATTAAGTATATACGTACACTATCCACGTGTGATGTAAACCTGCCGTGGATCCTCATCATCTCGCACACGTAATATCCGCAGAGAATAGTCCCTTTGGGTTGTTTGTAGCACTGTCCAGGGAGTAGTAACAACGTAAATTAAATATGACATTGCATTTTGAGACATAAAATATGTAGTTCACGTCATTACCGGCCACTTTATCCTGACAAGTAGTTTTCCCTCTTCATTTCTACTGCCCCTCCTTTTTTCATGTACCATCTGTGTGCGCTGTTCCAAAAATTATGTGAACACGGTATAAGAAAATAGATGACGAAGACAGGAGGTATATATAAGGATGATTTAAATTCCTTACAGGTTAAAAAAACAAGGAAATCCATATAATCATTCTCCAGGTAATTGGCCGGATCACAAACAACGACTTGCATGCCCTTTGCGTATATGATGAATAAAATGTAGTGGTTACTACAAGAGAATAAAAACATGTTAAGTTAATAATTCTGAAAGTTCTTACAGAAGAAATTGCAAACTCACTTGAAGTTGTACGAGGCTATTATGCATCTCTTATCTTGATAAGATAGCATGGCCCGTACAATGTATGCCCCCTACTTCATAACTCTTGTGGCCACGGAATTTTTCGATGTACTTTTTTTCTCTTTCGGTGACTTGTCCTTGAGCACCGTAGAATCGTCATGTATGTCGACGGTGTGTTGCGTCTTGCAGATTCTGGTTAGGTCAAGGTAGCCAACCGGTTCTCTCGTTTGATCTGCATCGTGCAATTATAACCTAGACATAAATGTGGCTCAAAAGATTAGGAACAATGTCGATTATAGACTGGTCGATTATGTATAGAAAGAAGAGTGATCGATATATATACTTATAGGGCTTATGTACCAACAAGATTAACGTCTAATTTTTCTAGATGATACACGGCGCACATATCCTTGAAATCAATAAAGAATATGCCCCATCGCCACCCATGAAAGTATCTTTTGACACACTAGCACTTAGCCAGCTTAGGCCTACTTTACTAGCCTTCATGTACCACTCATACCACCTGATCATCTGCCACGGCAAAGTCCTCAAGATGTGCGTTGGAATAAAAGGCTTACCATTTACGAATTCCTTTGGGACGTCGTCAGTAGCATAGAACTCCAACTCATTCTTGGTGCTTTGCACTGATTTCTGCCTTGTATCTGGTGTTGTATCTTCCTTCATGTTGCCTCTACCTCTAAAGGCCGTAAATAGAAACTTATCCATATCTTTTGATTTAGCCTTGTTATCGTACATGGTTATCTTCTGTGGAACGGCCCGAGTTGGAGCGGATGGTAGAGTTGGAGATTTAGCCTGAGGTGGAGCGGACGGTAGAGATGGAGTGCCTTGTTGAGCTTCGATTTGCACCTCAGGGGCTAGCGAGCTTCGAGGTGGCTGTGAAGGTGGATATGTTGGGGAAGACATCGGTGGTGGGGAAGGTGGAGGTGGTGGGGAAGGTGGATGTGGTGGGGACTTTGGTGCCTTGTCTTTGGGGGACTCCAGTTTTTCCGGTGACGAAGGACCTGGCGGGGATGTCTGCTCCGGCGCAACAGCTGTCTTCTTTGGAGCCGCAGTCTTCGATGCACTTGCGGGCGACTGTTGAATGAGCAAAATATCTCTACGATGCCACAGTATGAATTGATTGACTGCATCGCCTGGTGCTGCGCAACATGTTGCAAATCTGCCGGTAATTTTCCTTGGTTTTTATTCATCAAATGAAATAATTGCTTGGCCGCTTCTTCCTTGATTTCTTGCCTTATGTTCTCCTTGTACCTATCGCGTCTCTTGTAACTTCCTGTGTCTTTTGGAAACCCTTCCTTCCAACTAAGCATGGAAGATACCCCTTTGACGCGGCCAGAATGCTCTAGGTTACCCAACGCTGCGCTTAGCTGATCTTTCTCCCTTCTGGGCATGAACTCTCCACTTTTTTTGGTTCTCGGAGATTTCCTTCAAATTTTTTGCTACTTGTTCGACACTGGGGTCTTCGAATACCAACTGTCCATCGTCAGTAACTTCTTCAGTGCTCCTAGCCCATACCCAATTCTTGCTGCGATCATCTAACCCTTCCACTTCTCATGGTTTTCCCTCCGCCTTCGCTTTTTCTTCCTTCTTCCTCCATACTTCTACTTTGGGGGCATACCCAGTCGAACCTAGATTATGTGGATATTGATTTTTTTTTGCCAATTCAGACATATTTTTACTCTTCTGTAAGGCCTCTGGCATAGTCTTCTTCTTGACGAACTCGTCCCAGTCGGCCGCGGAGATTTTTCTGTATCTTTAAAGGGGCTCTGGTTCCGCTGGACATACTTTTTCTTTAGATTGGACTTCCATTGTCACCATCGCTGACCCATAACTGCTAGTGCATACTCCTTTTCTACTTCACCGAATCCTTCGGGGTATTGGAATCTTTTCTTCAGTTCCATTCAAAGAAGTTCCTTCACCCCCTCGCTTACTTTCTCTCGTTCATCTATGAGAATTGGACAGTGATCCCTTACCAAAGCACCATAGGAGTTTCTCCATTTTTCTCCATTTAGGCTCAATGGGGTCCCCTACTTGTCCTACGCAGGTGATGGTGTGTACTTCATCTATTAGCTTGTTCTTGCTTCTCTCACCATACTTTTGTTTTTGGCCGATGGCTTCAGTAGTGGTTGTATTCGTCTCCATCCCGGCCGGGGCAGATGTAGCCGTGTCTAGTTTAGCAGGATCGTTCGTAACTTTTCGGCGAGTCCGACGTCTTGTTTCTGTCTATTGTAGATACAACCGGAACACTGTGTTAGACAATAATACCAGAACTATTATTGCTAGTGACTCGGCGTAATCGGCGAAATACTTATGACATGTTCAATCGGAATGTAATTAGGGTCAACGTACTCTTCGTTTCTCTCTATAATGGGATGCGGATCATTGGGGGTACGCCATGATGTCTTGCTAGATGATTTGTCCTGGTTGGCCCCGACCACTTGTTCCATCTCATGTTGCGTATCCTTTCTGTCCATTGTTCTATTCAAAACATTTTTTTTATAAAATTTAAATATTGACAAGACCAACGATCTTCATATAGCATATGGAAAATATATTGAATAAAAACAATGTATACAGATTTAAAATGGAACAATATATCTATACATAAAAAATTGTTCTCAGATGTTATGAGGTTGGGATAGATGATATCTTGTATATCCACCAAACCTAGTCGTCAATATTCACATATTAAATAGTGATAAAATTTAAGCAAACTTGGCTACATATGTGGATGGCATGGTAGAATATGCCGAGTCGTGCAAGGGCACCGTCAATGGGAAGGACCCCGCTTGTCGAGTCAACACGTGGTCCTTCCGTCGGCGGTGCGCCTGTAGAACTCGGAAAAAAATGCACTCCTCACGCGGTTAAGTTGAATTTGAATCGTAGGCCAAGTTTGCAAAAGTTTTGTACTATTCAATATCCAAACGATCATAATTTTCATAGAGCAAAAATTAAATATCGGCATGACCGACAATCTTCATATAGCATATGGAAAATATATTGAATAAAAACAATGCATACATATTTAAAATGGAATGATACATCTATACATATGGAAATTGCTCTTAGATGTGATGAGGTTGGGATAGATGGTATCTTGTACATCCACCACACCTAGTCATCATTATTCAGATATTAAATAGTGACAAAATTTAAGCAAACTTGGCTACATATGTGGATGGCATGTTAGAATACGTTGAGTCATGCAGGGGCACCGATGACAGAAAGGACCGCGCTTGTCGAATCGACACGTGGTCCTGCGGTCGTCGGCATGCCTGCAGAACTCGGAAAAAATGCACTCCTCACGTGGTTAAGTTGAATTTGAATCGTAAGCCAAGTTTGCAAAAATTTTGTACTATTCAATATCCAAACAACCATAATCTTCATAGAGCAAATGAGAACTTTGAAATAAAATTGCAAACAAATAAAAATATAATTTCATATATACGACTAATCATAATGTCCATACAAATTTCAAAACATTTCTGCAAGCATCATTCAACATTTTCAAATATTTCAAACAAGCATCAGGCAACATTCATATAGATGATTGACATACATTCACAATGTTCAGTAAAAGAATTCATTTAACCTTTTCGTTTCTATGTTAGGGGGTGGCGACGGCCAACATGTGACAAGGAAGCTCGGGCCGGTGGCGGCGATGAGGAAGCTCAGGCCGACGGCGGCGGCCGGATCTAGACGCGACGGAGCTCGGGCCGGTGGCAGCAGCGAGGGGGTGGCAACGAAGCTCGGCGACGGTGGTGAGCTAGGAAGCTCGGCAGGGGGCGGCGAGGAAGCTTGGCGGCGGCGGAGGGGGCGGCACTAAAATCCGGTAGCATAACCTTAGAAATGTGGGGGCGTGCTGGGAGTTAGAAAAATTTGGACTCCCGCACGCTGCTATATAGGGGGAAGCATTTCCGCAGGTGGGCGGCTTAAGGGTCCATATGCGAAAATGGTCTTTGCATATGAGCGACTAAGTTGCCGGCCTACGATAACATTGCCGCCTGTATGTGAAATTGATCTTCGCATACGGGCAGCTAAGCCGCCCGCCTGTGATAACATTAGCGCCCTTATGCGAAAATGATCTTCGCATATGGGCCTCTAAACCGCCCGCCTAAGACGTGCAGTGGGGCCCACCTGTCATCGACATTGATTAAATGTATTAGGGTTGTGAAGTAGTAGTGTTTAAAATATATATAACAATTATAGTTATTTAATTAAGTAATTATTTAATCATCTAATTAGTATGATTGTGAAGTAGTAGCGTTTTAAATGTATATAAAAATTATAAATATTTAATCAAGTAATTAGTTAACCAACTAATTAATTATTAGGATTGTGAAGTAGTAGCGTTTAAAAAATATATATAAATTATATATTTTTAACCAACTAGCGTATAAATATTTAATCAAGTAATTTTAAATTTTAGTAATCAAGTAATTATTTAATCAAATAATTAATTAGGATTTCTAACTTAATTAAGATTTCCAATTTTGTAATTATTTACTCAAGTAAGCTCCAAATTAAGTGTAGAATGTTCATAAAAATTCATAAATCCTCATTAATACGCAACAAATATCTTGCATTCATATATAATGATTTAATCCTCATTACATGGCAAGACACGATTCGGTTGTTACACATGGGACCCAATATTAGCCTTTCACGATTTTCCCAACAGCATCAGTGCACATATACGGCTTCATGGTTTCTTCATTAAAGGTCTCTTCGATATTCTTGATTTTATTTGGAAGGTCGGTAAACAATGGCATTGCATTCTACTGGTTGTAATCTTCGACATATTCGACACCATCGACACCAACGATTCTTTGCTTACCCGACAGAGCTATGTATTTCTTCTTGTACGCAGGGTTGGTAACATAGAAAACTTGCGCGACACACTCAGCCAGTACCCACAGGTAGTCCTTGTGGCCTACATTGACAAGGTCAAAAATTTTTACCCATTGGCATTGAAACAGGGAGATCTGAATGTTTAATCCGTAGTCCAGTTCCCATTTTTCATCTATGAACCCGTAGTCGGTGGTTTTCTATCCATAGTTGTCTATTGCATCTACTCGAACCCTGCTATTTTGTTCCATCACCTTCATATCCTTTGACTTTGTATAAAATATGTACCCATTAATCTCGTATGCCTGCCATGACATTACTAAACTTGAGGGCCCATAGGACTACCTTTTTAGTGTTTATTCTTCAAGGAAGTCACCATCTGGTAGGTTCTGGTCCTTGAACCATGCGGTGAATCAACGCTTATGCTCTTTCATAATCCAATCTTCCGATCATCCAATGTTACCAGCTCTAATCTGGTTTAAGTGTTGTTCGATGTAGGGCTCAACTATCGCAAGCTATTGTAGGACGCTATAGTGTGCTGCTCGCACAATAACGAACTCATTGTCATGAAACTTTTTCTTGCCAACGGTCTCCCTTCCGGACAATCTCCCCTGATGATAGGGCACAGGTAAAAAAATAGGGTTGGCATCTTCTAGGTAATTTATGTAACACTCGACGACTTCTTCAGTGGTATTTCCCTCTACCATCGACCCCTTTAGATGAGCATGGTTTCGAATGTAGCCCTTCAGAATAGACATGAACCGTTCGTATGTCCACATTTGATGTAAGTACAAAGTACCTAGTTCGAGTATCTGAGGAACGATGTGAACCATTAGATGAATTATCATATCGAAGAATGATAGAGGGAAGCACATCTCGAGTTGGCATAGAGTCTCTATCAGAAATGTCTGAAGATATCCCAGTTCTTTAGGATCCAAAACTTTTTATGAAATCACATTAAAGAAGTAGAAGATCTTCGTGATCGCGACCTGAATCGCAGTTGGTTTAATTGCCCTAATTGCAATAGGGAGAAACACGGTTAGCATGACATGGTAGTCATGCGAGTTATAGCCAGAGAGAGACAAGTCCATCGAGACTACTTTCCTGATGTTCGATGAAAACCCGGTAGGCACTCTCAAATCACGTAAAGACTTGCACACTCCCTCTTCTCCTCAGGTGTTAGGGTGTAGCTTGCTGTTGGAAGGTATATATTTTTATTTTCTTATGGCTGCGGATGAATCACTTTATTGATCTTCAAAATCACCAAGTCTTTACGAGAGTGTAGACCATCCTAAGTCTTACTTGGAATGTCCAGTAAAGTACCGATAATGCTGTCGAAGACATTTTTCTCGAGGTGCATGACATCGATGAAATGACGAATCTCCAGGTCTTTCTAGTAGGGTAAGTACTTAAAAAAATAGAGTGTTTCTTGAATGGAATGGCTGGCCCGTCTTTGTCTTCCTTGTGGAGGCCATGGGTCCCAGGTACCTCATGAGAAGCATATGGGCCACTCGGATAGAGGATGGGCCTAACCTTGTAATTAGGGATATAATATGACTCGGCATACATTACCTTGTACGACAAGAGAAGGATATAGTCCTAATCGGGCATGTTATATTCCTAGAAGGAATTCCCTTGGTCAGAGTCCGACTGGGATTCCTACTCTGTAACCTTATCCCCCAGTATATAAGGGGAGGCAGGGCGCCCCCTGAGGGCATAGCGAAAATCTCACCAGAGAAACCTCTAAGGCAATACACAACAACTGGAGTAGGGTATTACCTCACCACGAGGGCCTGAACCAAGATAAATCATTTCGTGTTCCTTTGCAATCCATCAAGTTTAGGACTCACGAGTAGCCCCATATTATTATTGCCGATACAAAATGTAACATCCCCAATCTAGTAGAGGTAACTATTTAAGTTTCCTAGAACCATCTTTGTTCTCTAATTAAAATTTTTGAATCATCTTGTCATATAACTCAAAATTTGATTTAATTGAAACCTAATCGGTAAAATTAGACCAACTCCTAAAAGTGCAATAAACCTCACAGAAACATATGTGGGAAATAATTTATTCAAATACTAGATTATTTATCATGAATTAATATAATTTTTCTAGAATTTAATTCATTAGTTTAGACCTATTAAAAATTCTAACAAATTTCAGCCAGGGTCCTTTTCTTTGATTTTTTATGTGCAAACCAGTTTGAATTTTTGTATGAAACTTTCAAAAATGGAACCTAGGAAGTCTTGGCTAGCTACACAAAAATCACCACATTTTTAACACCACTTTTGCTTGGTCAAATTGATTTTTAAAGTGAAGGGGGGGGGGGGGGAATAAATCTGAAAACCCTGGAAAACACTGAAACCTTCTGTACTTTGTTTCTACCATCTCCCACATCCCCACAGACCACCATGCCCTGGACCCACCTAGCAGTGGCCCTAGCTTGCCCAGCCCCCAGTCCAGCCAGCCCACGAGGAGGGAACACTCCAGACCAGCCTCAGAAGGCTTGCGACACTTGTTTGTCGTCGTGGCCTGTGAGGAACGCCTCCCATCGCCCTCTAAGTCTCCCAGCTAGCTTACTTATCCTCACACTTCACCACAGAGCTGAGAAACCAAGGAGGGAGTGCTCCTCTGGCTCTCTTTCTTCTCCATCTCTCCGCCGGCCGCCAGGAAGAAGGTCGCGGCCACCGCCGACGGGCCGACGTCACCACCATCTCTTTTCCGTTCCCTACTCATTCCTGGATGCCGTAGCTACCTCTCTAACCTTGCTCCGTTTGACGCAGTCGATCGCCGGGAACGCGGCCTCGCCGCGGAGCCCCGGGAGCATGGCCGCGACGTCGCTGTCATGCCGTCGCGCCATCACGCCAGCGTTCCCGCTGCTCGAGCTCGTCTCTGGCCGAGCTGCTTCGCCACCAACACTGCCTCAGCTCCAGGAGTAGAACGCCCCAAGGATCATCCAGTTCGGTGCAGCGAGGAGGGAGATCAGCCATCATCTTCTTCACCTCCGACCAACCCTTCGCCGAGCCGTTTCCGTTGAGCCGGTGAGCCCCCGTTCATGTTCTCGCTAGTATGCCAACAGCATGTCACCAGCTAGCTATTGCATGCACTAACTCGAGGTCTTGATGGCCAGAGCCTACCATCCTCAGCGCCACCATCGCCGTTGCCGCCGCCGGAGCCCGTCCGACCTCGTTCGACCCGGAAAACCCCACGGTGAGCTTCACCATGCTCCCAAGCCACCTCTTCCAGTTTCTTTTTCACTCGATCGAAGGCCATCGCCCGTATGCATGTGTGGCCCGAGAACATCCACCACTTAGACTCGTCGCCAATGAGCTACCATCCACCACTGGCCACCACACGAGCACCGATGGGTTCACGAGGATCTCCTCTACCTTTTATTTTTTGGAACCACCACGAGCCGCCTAGCCAATCGCCATCGCCACCGTCTTTGATCGGTGGCCATGGCACCCCAGCCTCCCCTGTTCTGTGCCGCCGACAGGGGGGCCCGGGCTGGGGGAAAAGAGAAAAGAAGAAAGAATTAGAAAAATGATTAAGGGATTTATTTTACAACAGAAAAAGGCCAAACTTTGAAAATCCATAACTATTTCATTTTAACTCCTTTTTGAGTGAACCAAATTTTGTTAGATTCATCAAAGCTGTTACTTTATTTCTGTAAAACAAAATGTAGCACACACAGTAGAGAAAGTATCCCCTAAAATTCATATTACTATTTTATATGTTATTTATTGCTTGAGTTATATACAAGCTTGATAAACTTATTCCAATTTCAAATATTCTCAAAACCCTGTATCAGTACACTCCTTTTTGGCATATATTTCACTTAAGTAAAATACTGTATAGCACCTTTATATATGTTCTACACACTAAAATGTAATTCAATAATCATTAATGTATAGGGACTTCAAAATTTATAATAAATTGATTATAGATCCAAATTGAGTAAACTCAACTTTATTAGAACCAGTAGGTTATGCTCTTTTATATAAAAATACTTGACTTCTTGAAATCTTATCAGAAAATGTCAGTCAAATATAATAACTTCAGTTTACAATAAAATATTTACAGAATTGCCATTTTCAGCCTTCCTATCTTGTTATTTCTGTAACTCATAAACCGTAAAATATTTTGAAATGATTCTTTCACTAAAATTCACTTTAAAATGTTAAATACCTACTGTATTTATCTCATAATTAATTGATCATTTTGCATAGACATATTTAATTGATTCTTATTTGCATATTCTCTTTCTATCGGTAAATTCAGACAATTCAGAGTACGTGGAGCAAGAACTTGAGGTTGAGTGTGAACCATCACAGCAGCAAGGCAAGCATCTAAGAATATTGAACCTATGTCTTCAATAAATTGATTTGTTTGCGAAAACAAAATCTATATGCATGTTCAGTCCTTTTTAAAATGGGAAAACGGGTAGTCAATATTGCCCCATTTGTATGCATTTCCATTCTTGTTTGTTGATTCATGTTTTTACCTTGTCACCCCTGGTTAAGGACTTTGGGATACTTTTATTTTATCGAATGCTTAGCCATGCTTATTTCTAGACTTAGAAAAATCCGATAGATGGAGCTATCGGTTCAAAACTAGTTTAATACGAATGGATGGGTTAAAATCTGAAAAGAATGACTTCTGATTTATAACTGAGAATATGTTTGACTTGGACGGATGATAGGGCGATGACGGGATGGTGTTTCCCCGATGCACGTAGCTCCGTCTGAGTTGTTAAGGACCGATCATGTTGACGTCTATTCAAGCACCCTACGTACTTCCACACGCCGAGAACGGGACGGCTTAACTTAGTAGCACGGGAGGCTGTGGCCATCTACGCCTGTCCGTCAGTCGTGAGGATGGTCTTTTCTTTGGAGGGCCTCGTGGGTGCCTGATTTTGGCCGGAGGTGCCTCCCGCGACGGTGAGCCCGCCTTAGTCACCGTGTGTGTGGCTAAGTTGTCAGGGGCCCAGACGTGGTTTAGGTGGTTGGAGCTAAGCGTGGGAAAGGTTCTATTGTGACCTCTAGTCCGCACTCAATGTGTAGAGTGTGGGTACCGACGGGTACGGATCAATCTAGAGTGTAGCCGTTTGGCTTCTATCACATCGTGTGGGTAAAGATGTACACCTCAGATCAGAGTATGAACTATTCGAATAGCCATGTCCACGGTTACAGGACGACCGCTTGATGTGTTAGTCAGTCTATGTTAGCATCAAACTTGGGATATGTTGTTATGAGATTATGTGGTTATATCATGACTTAGGTTTTAGTCATGAAAGATGGTATGCTTGAGTAGCATATTTATTTAGGCAATGGTGGCCCATTGTTGATGTTAGAGCATGGTATTGTGCCCATTTTCACCTCTTTATCAGAACATATTACTTGCTGTCACGAAATTTTAGATTGCTATTTTTCGCAAATGCTTATAGTTTCAAGGTATTATTTTGCTCAATAAACTTAGCTTTATGCAAAACAGATCAACATAGCCATATTTCTTGATGTAGAGACTAGCATTACTCCTTTGTACTATTAATATTGTGTAAGTCTAGCTGAGTACCTTCCGTACTCACGCTGCATATTTTTCTTCAAGAGAGGATAATGACGATGTTGATGTGGTCTACTATTATCCCGCCGAGGGTGGCGAGGATAATGTGTAGTTGGAGTTAAGCTCTATCCCAGTCGGTTGCCTTGTGGGTTTGGTATGGCACCACTGGTTTTATCCTTTATGTTTACATTTCCGCTGCTATCTTTTGTGCTACTCTGTGATGAATTAGGGTTTGTGAACCCTCTAGGTGATATATATAACCCTGCTGCACTTTTATCCATATTTAGAGTACTTGTTATGTTTATCAATTGCTTGCGATGAAAGTGTGAGGCTAGTTGCTTTCCTGGGGACTAGCTGAACATGAGTATGAGTTGTGTATAATTGAGATGGTTGGGGATAGCTATTGTGATTCGAGTCCTCTAGGGTACGTATCATGTTTGGTTGCCACCATCGAGTGGTTTGACGGGCGTATGACGGAGAGGACTGGCAAGCTATCCTTATGATTATCTCTTTTGTACACTTCTCGGCATTTCAGTTATTATATTGGAAGGTGTCAACCGTGATCATGGACACATTGAGGTCGGGTGGCTATTATGCATGTATGGATCCCACTCGTCCAACAATATGTGGTGGTCACGTTGGGCACTGGACGATATAATACTTGGGGTGTCCACACAAAACATGGACAGTTGGCACACCAGGTAGGGGTATCGGCGAGATCATCTTCAACAAGCTTGATGGATCCAATCACCGGAGTCGACGGCGTCAAGTTCTTCCCTGGGCAAACAATCACTTTCGAGAGCCTCGACTTCATCGCCGACGAATTCAGCAACCTTATCCTATCCGACTCGGATCCGATCTGATTGGCTAGGGACCAAGCTGACTTCGCGCCAGTCGGCCTACGTAACACTGCAGCGATCTTCAGCGACATGCTGCGACGATCTCCAACATGCCTGAGTCTAGGGACAACCCTTTCTTTTGGTGTTCGACTTGGACTCGGTTTTGAGCCGGCCGAGATTGGGCTAAGAGAGGAGGAGATCGTCAATCTCCCATTCGGACTCAGCAATGCCGCGAATAACTTCAATCAGCATCTAACACGGCAAACTCGATCCCCTGGAGTTCAACTCGGATACGGTTCAGAGCCGCTCGAGATTGGATCTAGGGAGGTTGGGGTCGTTATTACTCCCCTCAACTATTCTGACTCCTACTCACAGTAGCTCGGCAAGCTTTTCTCCACCACGAGAATTCTTCATGGCATCCAAGGGCTCAACTCCTACTCAGGAGGCACGCCGACTACGCGATTTGCAAGAGGAGGAAGCCTGCCAACTACGTGAATAACAGGAGGAAGACGCAAGATGCCTGCAGGCCGAGCACGATGCTCGTAATGACAACTTGTGCAAGGCTGGGCGGACTGCTCAACAAGACATCCTCTAAACCCGAGTTAGCGACCATGACGTCTTCGTGACCCCACAACAAAACATCGTGGCTGCTGCCACATTACTTGACACCTTGCAATTTGGGCCCGACTAGCAGGCCACCTCGACAATAGTGAGGATCAAGGCAATGATCACCACTACAGCATGCCAGCAGCGACAACAATCTGGAGACACTTTCATACCGTCAAACAAGACAGCTTCAGACATGGCGGTTTCATCTGCTTCAGCACGGCACCGAGTAGCTGGCTCTGGTCAGCATCACTCGGAGTCACAACATACATCACTCGGACGACCTCATTGCGGCAGTTGATCGCAACCATCTTCAACCTCCTAGAAACGAAGATTATCAGAACGGCAAGTGACATGTTCGGGGTTCACAAGCTCAAATGCAAGGATGGCATCCCCACTCCCAACTCGTGCAATACCGAACAGCTAAGTCACTTTCTGATACATATTTCTTCATTTATATGATATTCTCATCTAAACTAGGCTGGTGGTAACTCATTTCCCTATGGTTTGACTCGGATACGGCTTAGTGCTAGTCGGGATCAGATCTAGGGGATGAGATCGTCAATTCCTCACTCGGCCTTGCCAATGCCGCAGCCGCTTACACCTAATAGGTGTACATATTGCACATTTTTGTTTTTGCTCTTAATGATTGGAAAAGTACTCAAGTAGTATAAATTCCGATCCGTGAAGCTTTGCTTCAAGAAAGACGAACTCAAGTCACCCAAAACGCGTGTCTGGGAAAGAGCCATGAGCCGACTCCCGACGCTAGGGGGCTATGACTAGTCAGGCAGAGTATTTAAACGTAAGGGGTCAACTACTCAGGGAAATTAATATCAATAAGAGGAGAAACACATATTTACATCTATTGTAAAATGTTTAGATTTTCTTCGGGTGATTGTTTTCTTCATTAGATGCTACTCATCCGATATGTTTATAATGCAGGGCCCAGTTCCGGATACGCGTAACAGGAACTCATGGCTACGAGCCTATCTCCTATGCTCGGGGGCTGGACCAGTCTGCCATGATATACTTGGAGTACGATGCTTCAAGAATCACTCGGAATGCTCCATGAGGGCTATTGACTGAGTACTTGTGCCAGTCGGGACACAGATGTCACCTTGACCTTGGTACACCCCATGGGGGCTAATAACCGACCTCCGGCACCAGTCAGGGCTCGAGTACCACTCTGCTGGGTAAGGTACGCCCCATGAGGGTCGCCAGCTGAATCCTATGCTAATGCTAGGTTCGGGTACCTTATTTGGCCACAACTCTTTTGGGTAGGGTACGCCCCATGAGGGTCGTCAGCCGAATCCTATGCTAATGTGAGGTTTAGGTACCTTATTCAGCTACAATTTTGCCAGGTTGGGTATGCCCCAAGAGGGTTGCCAGCTGAATCCTGCGCTAGCGCAACGTTTGGGTACTTATTTAGCCAAAACAAGGAAACAAGCCACTATTGGAGCTTTCAGTCGGAAGTAGCACCAAACCTGGAGCCTACGGGTGTGCTTATTATTTTTTAAGACTCGAAGATCCCTATCATTTTATTTCTACCAAAAGATAAACTTCCTAAAGATTGCAACGAAGCTGAGTAAGTCAAGCGACGGAGCAAAAGCTTTATCATAGTCGGAGAAGACCAATATTGTCAACGCGCATCCAGAGTTCTCATGCACTGCGTCACACCTGCGAAGGGCAAGCAGATCCTGCAATCTATCCACTTGGGCATCTGTGGCAACCATGTTGCATCCAGAACGTTAGTCGGAAAGGCTTATAGACAAGGATTCTTCTAGCCGACTACGGTTATCGTCGCTGAGGCACTCGGCTGGTCTTACAAGGGATGTCAATGTTTTGCTTGGCAAGCACATCTACCAGCACAAGAGTTGTAGACTATCCCAATATTGCGGTCACATATCTATTCGTCACGGTGGATAAGCTCACAAAGTAGATTGAGGATAAACCCGTTGTAACCATCGCTGCGGCCAATGCAAAAGACTTAATATTGAGTATAATCTACAGATCTGGAGTCCCCAATCTCATCGTTATGGGCAACGCACTCAGTTCACGGGCAGCATATTCAAAGATTTCCGCAATGACTTTGGCATCAAAATTTGCTATGCTTCGGTGACACACTCCCAGAGAAATGGGCAGGTTGAGCAATGATCAAAATCTCTGGATTTTATAGGGCTGCGCTGGGTAGGTCGGTTTGGGCCGACTTATTCGGTAGTGGACCAAAGATATGAGTTCTTAAATAGCATATCCTATTGGGTCGCCTGCTGGTCACGTTAAAATCGCGATGTGAGTGCTATTTTACAAGAACCAATTAAATAATCAGATACGCTTCATGCTAAGCCTACAGCCCGGTGTATACATTCAGGTATCTTGATTATTTTAAGGTATTGAGGATATATCCTTATAAGGATCAATAGCTGGTTTCCATTAAAATTGGGGATACAGGTATCTCTCAAGTACACCTCATCACACATTGGATTTACTCCATAGTGATACTCGGCTTACATGTTTAGCCAACAATTGTCCTGAGCAAAAATTCTTCTAGCTGACATGATGTTGAAGAGTCTAATTTCTGTGTAGTATACTACTCAGGAAAGACTGCAAGGTTAAAGATCTTTGGCTTTATGTGTAATTGTTTCACAATTAAGCACAAAGTCGAGGTCTATACCTAATAGGTGCGCCTATTCAGCGCACACTATTTATATTTTCCCATGAAACTCTTCATAGCCTCGTTGCCAGCTGACATGAAGCAAGACTCGGGAGCAATGCACTCGGGAATTCTTCACCGTGGAGGATGAGCACTCAGCATCAGCTGTGCCTCAACTATGAAGGTCTCAGGGGCTGCTGTGGAGGCCATGGCCCCGGGTACCTTGTGAGAAGCATATAGGCCACTCGGACAGAGGATGGGCATAACCTTGTAATTAGGGATACAATAGGACTCGTCATACATTACCTTGTACGACTAGGGAAGGATATGGTCCTAGTCGGGCATGTTGTATTCCTAGAAGGAATTCCCTTGGTCGGAGTCCAACGGGGATTCCTACTCTGTAACCCTGTCCCCCGGTATATAAGGGGAGGCAGGGCGCCCCCTGAGGGCATAGTGAAAATCTCACTAGAGAAACCTCTAAGGCAATACGCAACAACTGGACGTAGGGTATTACCTCACCACGAGGGCCTGAACCAGGATAAATCATTTCGTGTTCCTTTGCAATCCATCAAGTATAGGTCTCACGAGTAGCCCCATATTATTATTGCCGATACAAAACATCGACATTCCCCATTCTTCTTCCTTTTTGGTGCCTTCTTCTTTGTCTTCCCCAAAACAACCTTGAGATTGCTGGTCATATCAAATACCCATTTGCCATTGTGAACTTCGGGTGCAGACCCATTCTCTACTATCTTATCAAATAGTCTTCCCTTTGTTTGATACCTGTGCCTACTGGGTAGGAACCGCTATTGCTTCATGTACACCAATTTGTTAGATGATAAAGATAGATAGATGCGGTGTTATCCACGCAGGTTGCGCAACCTGTCTTCCCTTTGATCTGTCCCGAGACAGAAAAAATTGTCGGGTAGTCGTTGATGGTGATGAAGATAATGGCTTTGCAAGTGAAGTACTTCTGTAGGTATTCATCCCACACCTTGATACCCTCATCCATAGATCTGCCATGTCCTCCAGCAAAGGTTCAATAAACACATCTATTTCCATTCCAGGTTGTTTCGGGCCTTGTATAAGAATTGACGATAAGATATACTTTCGCTTCTGACATACCCAAGTTGGAAGGTTATACATGGTTAGTAGTACTGGCCAAGAACTGTGCAAACTACTCGGGTCACGAAAAGGGTTCATTCCATCGGTACTCAGCGCAAATCTAATATACCTCGGATCCAAGGCAAAATCTGGGTGTATTGCATCAAAGTTTTTCCACTGGCGAGCATCGGTAGGGTGGCAGAGCTTCCCATCATTCCTGCGCTTCTCGTGATGCCATCTCATCAGTTCAACGTCCCTAGGGTTCGAGTACAAATGCTTCAAGCGATCTTTCACTCTCAAGTACCACATCACCAGGGTAGGAATTTTCTTCTTGTTGTGTGGAGATGAATCATCTTCTTGCCTATCAAAATCCCATGACTCGTTACTGGATTTGTACCGACTGGTCCCATATGTTGGGCAGCTCTTCAAGTCTGCATGCTCTTTACGATATAGGATACAGTGGTTCTCGCATGCATGAATCTTTTGCACATCTAGTGATAACGGACATATGAGTTTCTTCGCTTAATTTGTGTTGGCCGGCAAGAAGTTAGGCTTCAGAAAGATCTTACTTAGGAGAGACAATAAATCATTCAAACTACTATCCGACCATCCGTTGCATGCCTTCAATCTTACTAGTTCAAGCACTGAACGTAATACTGTCATCTCCTTAGAACAACCCTTCAATTCTCCGTACAATAGATCTTTTGAAGTCTTTTGTAAAGACTCAAAATTATCTAACCCTCTTGTAGAACCTATCAACACTTCCGGTTTGGCGTGGCATAGCATCTCCTCCAGATCAAAATCAGCATTGTCATTAAAATCATTCATCATTTCGTCATCCGACATATCTACTATGAAATTGTCACCATCCCCTCTTTCTTCATGATTACCACCCTCTTGGAAGTCGACATCTTCACCGTGATGGGACCAAACCTTATAATCCGCAACAAATTCACGCTTCACTAAGTGTGACCAGATTACATCTGAAACAATTCACACTTTCTGATTTTTGCAATCGACACACTGACAGTATATTTCCTTTCTACCCACTGTCGAAGCATGTGCCCTCGCCGCTTCAATAAATTTTGAAACCTCCTTCATGTACGATTGCTGAAATCTTGGCGTATTGTACATCCATGCACTATCCATCTGACAATTTAAACAAAAATTAAATAATATCAAACATTCAAACATAAATATCCAGTTAAAAAATAAATATCTAAAAACCGTACAAAACAAGCTATTCAACATCGAGGAAAAAATTGATTGCAACAAAAAAACACCTATTCCCTTGGAAAAAAAATCCCTACCCTCTTTCAAATCTGCTCATTTTGCCTTGAAAAGAACTATAATTGCATACATATGGATTAACGCATACCATTGCACTAATATTGCATAGATATTTTGGTTCAACTTCATGGTAAAATACAAATAAAAATTGTTATATCTAGGTCAAAAAACTACCATTCGCAAGCAAAATTTACACTATCCAAACCCTAAATTCGAAGAAAAACTTCATAAATATAGTAGGAAAACATGATTCTAACCTTTGGTTGGCATATCCCCCAAGAAATCCGAGTTCAAAACCTCCCCCCAATATTTTGGTAAGTTTTGGAGAGAGAATCGTCGGGTTGGGGAAGAAGGGGTCGGGCTAGGCAGATATATATGTGGGACATTGTAGGTGGGTCGCTTTGAGGCCTGCCTGTGATGATTTACTCATCGCAGGCGGGCGGCTAAGTGACCCGCCTGCGATAATAGATTCATTATTGCAGGCGGGCGGCTTAGTGGCCCGCTTGTGATAATCAATCTCCGCAGACGGGCCGTAGCGACCCCACGGATCGGGATTATCACAAGCGGCCCTCATCTTGGCCCGCCTGCGACCTCCAGGGGGGTCCGTCTGTGAAAGTCAATTCTGTATTAGGGAGGCTACATCTTCTCAAAGCACATGTAGCAATGACGAGCAAATGTTAACCAAGGAGAGCCATGGGTCTCCTCAGTCTCCTACCTCTCTGGAGGTTCTAGATTCCTCTCATCTTCTTGAATTGGCTTTGTTAGCTGGCCTAGATGAAAGAGGAAACAACAAGGGGAAAGAAAAGGAAGATGCTTGTTTGATAGATGAATTTTGGTCTGAGATGGGGTTCCCAACGGCTGCGTCGCGGTGGTGGGAACGAGCACAGGCACCGCTGCCGTCGATGGTTGCATCCTCTCTCTCCGAATTCCCATCTTAAGGCCAGATATGAAAAATGATGGTTGGATGAAGGTTGAGAATCATCGTTCCAAAATAAATGGACATGACTTCCGGCAAAGTCGCAGATGGGCATTGCGGCCTTGGAAAGGTCTGGTGCCTCGTCCCAGGCAAATGCCGATCATCGTTCTTGGTGATTTCCTACCATCAGCGATCAGCGAGTTGGCAACGCTGATACAGAAGCCATCGGCGACCCACGAGGTGCAGTCACTGAAACGGCAGCCCACAGATGGCGCAGGTCAGGCATCAATTACAGCCTTGATTCAAAGTTTGAATCGTGATCTTTTCTGTCGCAGATTGGGCCCAGCGGGTACACGTGTGTATGGAAGGTCTCTAAAGGATTTATGTAAAAATAGATGGGATAACTCAAATCCTTTTTTTGCTCATCCTTTCCATGAGAAAACTTCCTGCGCAGCAATGGTGGTGCGCGCTCCTCCACCGCGCGACGTCGATAATCCCACTCCCTGCGATCAGCCGCGCGTTCCCTTTCAGGGTCAATAGCTACAATTCCAGCGAGAATACCGCCATTGCAACGTGCCTCGCTACGGCAATCGTCACCATCAACTTGGGGATCATGCTGGATCATCCAACACTGTCGTGGCTGCTTCCAACACCGGTGTTGTGCCTCTGGCTGGTTCTTCCAATGCCAGGTGCGTGGCACAGAATGGCACACAAGATGGGCAGGGAGGAGCCAATCGTCGCCAATTTCAGGGTGGCAATCAACGGTCCCAAAGACTGGCCGGTTTCCCTGAGTGTCGTGAGGAATCTTGGCCACGTGCGACATTGATTCCTGCACAACCACATCGTGTTCAAGTCAGTCATCCAGCACAAGTGGAAATAGAGGGTCCTCAGCAGCAACCAGAGGCAGTCACGACCAAGGTGAATAAACCGCGACCTCTGCATTGTTTCAGGTGCAAAAGAAGTGGGCACACTGCTGAGGATTGCAAGCCTGATCTTGATTGCATCATTTGCAACAAGAAAGGTTCTCACCTTTTGTCCAAATGTCCGATTCTTAAGATGCCAAAGCCATTGACTTCTCTTTTCGGCTTCGAAAAGACTGAGTTAGGGTTTCTCCAAATTCCTGACTTTGATTTCAAGTTAGAGACTCCTATTCCTTTGCCTACAAGCTTAGTGTCCATCCATGGGGGGCAATTGACAGCTGAGATTGTCCAGTTTGAACTTGCACGCTTGGTTCGTTCTGACTGGAACTAGGAGGCTTGGCCACATGGTGAGAACTCGTTCCTAGTAACTTTCCCTTCTGAGGGTGAGTTGAAGTGAATGGATGATGTCGAATTTTGTCCAAAAAATCATGTAGTTTCTATGACAAATAACAGAATGGTGGTCTTCAGGGGATGTGACCCCTGCTTATCACCTTGATAAGGTGTGGGTGTATATGTTATGGGCGTTCCACATGCATGGCGTCATTATCTCACCTTTTGGGATTTGCGCTCCGTCATTGGTACTACTCAAGAGGTGGATATGCTCACGTTTCGACGGAAGGGTGTCATCCGTGTAAAGGTGTGTATGCTTAGTACGGTGGATCTTCCAGTGACTACAGATATTGTTTTTGGTGGAGTGGGTTATCCGGTCTCTTTCCTTTTGGAGGAGGAAAACTTTGAGCCCGCTCTGTTTGTGCATGATGACCCTATGGATCGTGATGATGATACCGCTACAGACAAGGACGTCTTCAAAGGGGAGGGGTCAAATAATAAGATGGCTAAACACCCCAAAAACAGTGAGGCTAATCCATCACACATGTTAGTGACATGCCTTAGAGGCAATCATAGAGATGATTGTATCACATACTATGTTTATGAATTTATGAATAAAGTGTTCCTTGAGATAGTTAACCTATTATTGATCAATAAGTATGTGACTTATACATGAGACTCTTTATGTGATATGTTACTATTTCTAAATGATCCCTGACTATATATCATATATGAAATGGATATAATTTTAAGATCAACACATGTATTGATTGATGATCATGTCTCATGGATCATGGTATGAAGATACCAAATCAATAATGTGGGCACCTTGCTGGGCTATTTTGTCAGCGGAGTCGTCGAGACTCTGGACGCTGAGAGGGCCCCGAAGCCATACTGTCAAGACAGGCCCTGGCCAGTGGTAACGTCTTGTACTGATTATCTTGTTGTTTGTCTTGCGATGATTGAAATGAAAATAGTTCAATTGAATCAGCCTTGATGCGTGATGCTTGCAGGAATATGCTGAGTTCTCCTCGTACCCTCCTAGCCAGTCAGTTAGAGGGTCCAAGAAGTGGCCGTCCAGCCCCTCAATAGTTCAACCCAGCCCCAAGAGGGCTGGGAAGCAACCCCTGATGGACCAGGCCAAGACAAAAGGAATGCCGAGTAAGGCATCTGGCGGTCTAATGATTAAAGACCCCAGCAGCACAGCCCCTGGACCAACCAGCCCTAGGACCGTACCACCAACAACTCCTTCACCCTAGTTGGCCGCACCTAGTGCAGTGCCGACTGGGCCAAGTCCTACACCACCTACTGCCACGCCTCCGAGCCCGACAATAAGCTGCGCATCACCGCCGAGTAGGCCTTCGGGCCCCTCGCCAACTACCTCCACCTCTGGTGCACAGGGGTGGAGATTCAAGACTTCCAAAAGGTATAGAATATTCAATCTTTGGAAAATCTCGAGTTGTGTTGCAATATCTTGATTGAAGCATAATCTTGCAGGAAGCCAAGTGACGCTGATCCCGAAGGGACAGCACCACTGACCCCTGTCGCCATCTCTGTCCTGACTGAGGTGGAGCCCGTAGAGCCCCGGCCCGAGCCGAGTGCTGTCCCAGTCCCCGACATTGAGACAACCCACTCGGCAGGGCCACAAATGTGGAGGCCATGGGCCCCGGGTACCTCATGACAAGCATATGGGCCACTCGGACAGAGGATGGGCCTAGCCTTGTAATTAGAGATATAATAGAGTTCGGTAGACTTAGCCTTGTACGATAAGGAATATACAGTCTTAGTCGGGCAAGACATATCTCTAAGAGGAGATCCTTTGGCCATAGTCTGGCTGGGACTCCTACCTTGTACCCCTGGCCCCTAGTATATAAGGGGAGGCAAGGCGCCCCTTGAGGGCAAGATGACCAAGATCAAATCATACATCCTCAAAGAAATATACCACAATTGGACGTAGGGTATTACCTCACATCGAGGGCTGAACCAGTATAAACTCCCTGTGTTCCTTTGCAGTCCACCGAGTTTCGGTCCGACGAGTAGCCCTATATTCTCATTGCCGGTGTAAAACATCGATAGTTGGCGCGCCAGGTTGGGGCTTCGGCGAGATCTACATCCACAAGCTCGATGAATCCAACAATCGGAGTCGATGGTGGCAAATTCTCCCCCAGAGATACAATCTCATTCGGAAGCCTCGACTTCGTCACCGACCAGATCGGCAATCTCACCTTGGCCGACGAAGACCCGATCCAACCAGCCGAGGAACCAGCCAACTCCACGCCAGTCGGCCCACAAGACGCTGCAGCCACCCTCGTTGATTTGCTGTGGCGATCTACCACCTGCCCGGGTCTCGGGACAACTCTCTCCTTCGGCGTCCAACTCGCGTTAGGCCTCGAGCTAGCCCGGGTCGGGCTAGGAAGGGGAGAGAACGTCAATCTCCCGTGCGGACTCGGCAATGCCGCGGATCTACATCCCACACGGCAGACCTGATCCCCTACAGTTCAGTTTGGACATGGCCCAGAGCCGCTCCAGATTGGATCTAGGGAGGTTGGAGTCGTCCTTACTCCGATTAACTACTCGGACTCCGATTCCAAGTCGGACAGCGGTTCGAACACCAATTCGGACAGCAGCTTGGCAAGCCACCTTCTGCCCCACGAGATCTTCATGGCCTCAACTCCCCCACAGGAGCTGCGCCGACTGCAAGAGCAACAAGAGGAGGAGGCCCGCCGACCACAACAACAAGAGGAGGCCGAACACGACGCTCATAACAATGAGCTATGCAGGGCTGGGCGAACTGCTTAGCAACAAATCCTCCAAACTCGACTCGACGACCACAACGTCTTCATCACGCCTCAATAGAACGCCGTGGCTGCTGTAACTCTGCTAGACACGCTCCAGTTTGGGCCTGATCATCCGGCCACCCCGACTATAGCAAGGATAAAAGCCATGATCACTGTTGCTTCATGCCAGCAGCGCCAACAGTTGGGCAATACCCTCATACTGATCAGCCAGTCGGCTTCCCCAGCGGCAGTCTCATCCCCCTCAACGCGATGCCGAGCGGCCAGCTCCAGTTAGCTGTACACGGAGTCATGTCAGACATCACTCGACAACCTCAACAACAAACGGCGGCGTCAAAGCAACCGTCAGGACAATTAGGATCTCCAAGGCTGACTACGGCGTGATCTTCGGTAAGACATCAATGCTCGGTGCCATGAACGAGAGGAAGACGAGCAACGCCGGCTGGAAGACGAGAACAAGCACTTCGGCCTCCACCACGAGCGGTTTCGCCGTAGTCGGAGTCGGAGTCCTCATGAAGATGAAGGAGTACCGGCCTTCACCTATGAGCTACAACAAGTCGACTGGCCCTCAGGCTTCAAGCTGACTGCAATTGAAAAATATGACGGGAAGACCGATCCCGAGTCCTGGGTCATGGTCTACACTCTGGCAATCCGAGCAGCTGGAGGAGATCACAAGGCCATGGCTAACTACCTCCCAGTCGCTCTAGCCGACTCTAGACGACTCGACGAGGACATGGCTAACAAGACTTCCTAAGAGATCAATTGGCTCCTGGGGAGAACTCCGGGAAAGCTGCATCGCCAACTTCCAGGTGACATACGAGAGGCCATCTTTCGAGCACAATCTGTATCAGTTGCATCAAAGGAAGAATGAGTCTCTTCACGTGGAGGCCATGGGCCCCGGGTACCTCATCACAAGCATATGGGCCACTCGGATAGAGGATGGGCTGAGTCTTGTAGTTAGAGATATAGTAGCACCCGACAGACTTTGCCTTGTATAAAAAGAAATATACAGTCCTAGTCGGGTAAGATGTATCTCTAAGAAGGAAATCCCTTGGCCGTATCTGGCTGGGATTTCTACCTTGTACCCCTGTCCCCCAGTATATAAGGGGAGGTAGGGCGCCCCCTGAGGGCACGAGATCACAGATCATCAAGAGTTCATCAGAACCACCACCATAATCCTCAAAGGAATACATCTCAACTGGACGTAGGGTATTACCTCACAACGAGGGCCTGAACCAGTATAAAATCTCTCCGTGTTCCTTTGCAATCCACCGAGTTTTCCCTTGCCGAGCAGCCCTATAATCATATTGCCGGTGTAAAACATCGGCAGTTGGTGCGCCAGGTAGGGACTTCGGTGAGATCTACACCAACAATCTTGATGGATCCTACATCAGGAGTCGACGGCGACAAGTTCTCCCCAGGAGACACAGTAACCTTCGGAAGCCTCAACTTCATCGCCGACCAGATCGGCAATCTCACCTTGGCCGATGCAGATCCAATCCAACCAGCCAAGGAACCAACCGACTCCATGCCAGTCGGCTCACAAGACACTGCGCCATCTATCATCAAACCAATGCAGCAATCTTCAACTTCACCGAGCTTTGGGACAACTCTCTCCTTCGGCGTCCGACTCGCGCTAGGCCTTGAGCCAACTCGGGTTGGGCAAGGAAGGGGAGAGATCGTCAATCTCCCACGTAGATTCGGCGACGCCACAGATCTACATCTTACGCGGTAGACCCGATCTCCGGTGATTCAGTTTGGACACGGCCAAGCGCCATTTCAGATTGGATCTAGGGAGGTCGGAGTCGTTCTCACTCCGATAAATTACTCAGATTCTGACTCCAAATCGGACAACGGTTCAAACACTAGTTCGGACTCCAGTCTGGAGAGTTTTCTCCTACCCCGCGAGATCTTCATGGCTTCAACACCACCACCGGAGGTGCGTCGACTACAAGAGGAGCAGCAGGAGGAGGCACGCTAACTACGACAACAAGAGGAAGCCGACCGCGCGGCTCACAACGACGGGCTACGCAAGGCTGGGCGACCGCTCATCAACAGATCCTCCAGACAAAAGTCGGTGACCACGACGTCTTCGTCACGCCACAATAGATCGTCGTGGCCGCTGCAACCCTGCTGGACACGCTCCAGCTCGGGCCTGATCACCAGGCCACCCTGACTATTGCTAAGATTAAGGCGATGATTACAGCTGCTGCCTGTCAGCAGCAGCAGCAGTCAGGCAACACACTTGTACCAACCAATCGGTCGGGTTCTCCAGTAGTAGGCTCATCTACATCAGCACGACGCCGGGCGACTGGCTCAAGTCGGCCACACGAGGAGTCGCGTCAGACTTCACTCAGCAACACCAATAACATTGATCGGCGGCATCACCAGAATGGCCACCGGTTCAACCAAGATCTCCGAGTCCGGCTACAACGTGATCTCCGCCACACCATTAATGCTCGGTGCCATGAACATGAAGAAGACGAGCATCACCAACTGGAGGACGACTACGAACGCTTCGGCCTCAACCACGAGCGGTATAACCGCTGTGACAGGAGCCGGAGCCCTCACAAAGATGAAGGCGTTCCAGCTTTCACTCACGAGCTCCAGGACGTTGATTGGTCATTGGGCTTCAAGCCTACGGGGATCGAGAAATACGACGGTAAAACCAACCCCGAGTCCTGGCTCATCGTATATACCCTGGCAATTCGAGCTGCCGGTGGTGACCATAAAGCCATGGCTAACTACCTCCCAGTCACACTAGCCGACTCGGCGAGGACATGGCTAACAGGGCTCCCAAGGCGGTCGATCGGTTCCTAGGGAGAACTCAGGGAGTGGTTCATCGCTAACTTTCAAGGGACCTACGAGAGGCCGTCTTCCGAGCACGATCTATATCAACTACACTAGAAGAAGAACGAGTCTCTATGCGACTTTATCAAGAGGTTCTCCGAGAAGCGCAACAAAATCCCAATGATCAAGGATGAGGCCGTCATCGCCGCCTTCCGCAAGGGAGTAAAGGATGCCCCGTTCATCGCGAAGTTCATTCGGAAGCCACCATCCTCTGTCCGGGCTCTCTTTGACATGGTGAACAAATACGCCGACTAGGCTGAAGCGGTCGCTGAGGCCCTCGATGAGAAGAAGGAGTCCCGACAGAAGGACCAGAAGGCAAAAGCCGAAAACGAGCCATCACAAAACAAGTCTGGCAACCGCAAGCGGAAGTCGGACCACGAGGTGGCCAACATGGAGTGAACTCGGTCGCGGTCCTAACGGAACAACGACTACCAGAAGGTCATGAACGGGCCATGCCCCTTCCATCCCAAAGGAAAGCACGCGGCCAAAGACTGCTTCATGCTCAAGAAGTTTGCTTCCAAGCAGGCTTGATCATTTGGCGCCGACAAGGACAAAGACAAGCTAGATCAAGGCCCGGCTGACGATTTTTGAGATCCCCAGGCCGAGCTCAACCACATCTTCGGAGGGCCGTCTGCGTATGAGTCTAAGCGCAAGCAGAAGCTAACAGCACACGACGTCAACGCAATCTCTACAGCAGACACCCCCTAATATTTGCGCTGGTCAGAGACGTCCATCACATTCACCCGCGCTGATCATCCAGATTGGGTTTCGCACCTGGGACGCTATCCACTCGTCCTGGACCCAGTCGTCAAGAACATCAAGTTGAAGAAGGTTCTCATTGACGGAGGCAGTGCGCTCAACATCCTATTCGCCAAGACTCTGGATGAGATGAAGATCCCTCGTTCAGATTTGCAGCCGAGTACGGCACCCTTCCACGGGATAATTCCCGGCCTGTCTTTAACACCACTCGAGCAGATTACCTTGCTAGTCACCTTCGGCACGGGGGATAACTTTCGCACGGAAAACATTTGCTTCAAGGTCGCCGACTTCGAGACTATGAACCACGCGATACTCGGACGACCGGCACTCGCCAAGTTCATGGCGATACCGCACTATACATACATGGTGCTCAAGATGCCAAGGCCAGCAGGAGTCCTCTCCCTCCGTAGCGATGTCCAGCAAGCCTTCACCTGCTACAAGGAGAGTTGCGAATTGGCTCAATCACAAGAGGCGGCAGTCGGGCACAATAGCATTCGGCAAGCCATCACATCAGAAGTCGAGGAAGACCCAGTTCCGGCCAAAAAAGCAGCAAAGTCGGGAATTTCAGCCGACTCAGACACGAAGAAGATCCCCCTGGACCCTTCCGACCCCTCCAAGACTACTCTAGTCGGGACTGGACTTGACCCCAATAGAAAGACGTGCTCGTCACCTTCCTCCAAGCCAACAAGGATATCTTCGTGTGGAAACTGTCTGACATGCCGGGCGTACCATGGGAGGTGATCAAGCACGCCCTAAACGTGAAGACAGACGCCAAGCCAGTCAAGCAATGGATGCAGTGCTTTGCTCAAGACCATAAAGATGCTATTCGAGAGGAGATAACCAAGTTTCTCGCAGCCGGGTTCATCAAAGAGGTCTATCACCCAGATTGGCTGGCAAACCCAGTTCTGGTCTAGAAGAAAAACGGTAAATGGCGCATGTGCGTCGACTACACCAATCTCAACAAGACGTGCCCCAAGGACCCATTTGGTTTACTGAGAATAGACCAGGTGGTAGATTCAACTATAGGGTGCGACCTTCTCAGTTTTCTTGACTGCTACTCGGGATACCACCAAATCAGCCTGAAGGAGGAGGACTGCCTAAAGACGTCTTTTATCACGCCGTTTGGAGCGTACTGCTACATCACTATGCCGTTCGATTTAAAAAACCCTGGAGCAATGTATCAATGGGCAATTCAGTGCTGTCTACACACTCAGATCGGGCACAACGTGGAGGCCTACATCGACGACGTGGTGATCAAGACCAAGTCCAAAGAAGACCTCATTGCTGATCTAGAAGAAACCTTCCAAAATCTTTGAAGATTCAAGATGAAGTTGAACCTGGAAAAGTGCGCCTTCTGTGTGCCATCCGGCAAGTTACTCGGCTTCATCGTCTCGCATCGCGGCATCGAGGCCAACCCGGAGAAGGTCAATGCAATTATGAACATGGCTCCCCCGACTAACCAGAAGGACGTCCAGAAGCTGATAGGCTGCATGGCAGCACTCAGCCGGTTTATTTCCCGACTGGGCAAACGGGGCATACCCTTTTTCAAGTTATTGAAGAAAGTGAACAATTTCCAGTGGACTTCCGAAGCCCAGCAAGCCTTCGAAGACTTCAAGAAATTTCTCACATCACCCCCTGTGTTGGCGTCACCCATGCCCCAAGAACCGCTAATGCTATATCTGGCAGCAACTACTCAGGTAGTCAGCATGGTGCTGGTGATCGAGCGATCCGAACAGGGTCACATCCAAAAAGTTCAAAGGCCAGTCTACTTTGTCAGCGAGGTCCTTGCCAACTTGAAGATGAGATACCCGTAGGTCCAGAAGCTACTCTATGGCCTACTCATCACTGTCCGGATGCTGGTGCACTATTTCCAAGCACATGAAGTCACGGTGGTCACATCGTTTCCACTCAGGGACGTCCTACATAACCGCGAGGCTACCGGCCGAATCACCAAATGGGCGCTCGAGTTGATGGCATTCGACATCATCTTTTAGCCACGGACAGCAATCAAATCACAAGCTCTAGCCGACTTTGTAGCCGAGGGGATAGAAGGTCAAATGCCTACATCAACAGCAAAGATAGAGTACTGGACAATGTACTTCGACGGTTCTCTACGGATTGGCGGTGCCGGGGCTGGCGTCGTACTGATGTCGTCCACCAGCGAAAAACTCAAGTACGTTCTACAAATCCACTTCCCAGCTTCCCACAACATCGCCGAGTACAAGGCACTTATCCACGGGCTCCGTATTGCTATATCACTCGGCATACGTCGACTGGTTGTGCGCAGGGATTTTCAACTCGTGGTGAACCAAGTCATGAAGGACTGGACATGTCTTGACGATACCATGGCGGCATACTGTCAGGAAGTCCGCAAGCTGGAAAACAAGTTCAACGGGCTGGAGATAACACACATCCTACGACAATACAATGATGCTGTAGATGAATTGGCAAACATGGGATCCAAGCGAGAAGCGGTCCCGACAAGGATCTTTGTCGAGCAACTTACGGAGCCATCAGTCAAGAAGAAACCAGTACCAGAGCAGTCGGAAGGCGAACCTACCCCGGTTACAAACGAGGTGCTGCACATATGTCAAGATTGGCGGACTCCTGTTCTCAAATTCCTCCTGGATGATGAACTCCCAGAAGATCGCAGTGAAGCCAAACGAATCAAACGTCGAAGCAAGAGTTTCTTAGTCTTCGAAGAAGACCTGTATCGAAGAAGTGCATCCGGGGTCCTCATGCGCTGCGTCACCACCGAGGAGGGCAAGCAGATCTTGCACTCAATCCACTCGGGCACATGTGGCAACCACGCCGCATCCAGGACGTTAGTTGGAAAGGCTTACCGGCAGGGATTTTTCTGGCCAACAGCAGTAATAAACGCCAAAGACATCGTTTGCACATGCGAGGGTTGCCAGTTCTATGCAAGACAAACCAATCTTCTGGCCCAAGAACTCTAAACAATCCCAATCTCTTGGCTCTTTGTAGTATGGGGGCTTGACATGGTCGGGCCTTTCAAGAAAGCGCCAGGAGGGTTCACACACTTGTTCGTCCCAGTGGATAAATTCACCAAGTGGATTGAGGCTAAACCCGTTGCAACTATAACAGCGGCACAAGCAAAGGACTTCATCATGAGTATATTATATCAATTCGGGGTCCCTAACCGCATCATCACCGACAACGGCACTCAGTTCACGGGCGGCGTATTTCAAGATTTCTTTGACGACTTCGGCATCAAGATCTGCTATGCGTCTATGTCACACCCGCGGAGCAACGGGCAGGTTGAACGAGCCAATGGTATGGTCTTACAAGGTATCAAGGCTAGGATATTCGACCGACTACAACCATACGTGGGCCGGTGGGTCCAAGAGCTCCCATCTGTTCTCTAGTCTCTCAGAACCACGGTCAGTCGGGCAACAGGGTAATCCCCTTTCTTTCTGGTCTACGGTGTTGAGGCCGTGCTACCAACCGAGTTAGAGTTTGGCTCTCTGCGAGTTCGGGCTTACTCAGAAAACATCTCCAACAATACATGATTGGTCGAACTAGATCAGTTGGAAGAAGCGAGGGATATCGCAACAATCCAGTCGGCAAGGTGTCTTCAAGGCCTGCGTCGCTACCACAATCGCAATGTTCGTGGCCACGCCTTTTTGGTCAGAGATCTCGTCCTGAGAAAAATACAAACCACCAAAGACAGGCACAAACTATCCCCAATCTGGGAAGAGCCGTTCATTATAGCCGAGGTCACGCGACCAAGTGCCTACCGACTGAAGACCGAAGACGGTGCCCTCATCAGCAACTTATGAAATATAGAACAACTACATCCTTTCTATACCTGAGCTTTACAAATTTCATGTGTATAGTTTTTCTCTGACTCACTACGCCGCTTGTTTCAACCGAGTAGTGAGTCGAGGGCTGCATGTATTATATGTGCTTTGTCAATAATATACGAGCCTATTTTACTTAAGTTATGAAGTTTTACTACGACTTTCCTATGTCGGCCCGAGTACAGCTTTCTACAGTGAACGTTTTTATTAAGTTCCTATAGATCAACTCGGTGTAGGCTATATGGTCGAGTAAACCTAATGACAACTGAGTAATAGTCTAAAGCTTGGTGGCATTCCACATATATTCACACATCTTCTTGCAAAAATCTACAATACACCGACTGCATGATGTACTGTTTTTACAGACCTAGGTCTCGGGTGATAATCTTTGCAGTCGGCCTTGCCTTGGCTATCAGCTCCAGTGCCTCCTTAGGAGTTGTCTCCTCGGCAAACCCCTCCCCGATGGCTTTAACATCTGCCCTAGGGTAGATGGACTTGGTCATTGCCAGGGTTCGGGCTACGCCAACAATGACGTGCTCATCCAAGTACCTCTTCAGGGCACTCGGTGCATCCTCAAGGAGCGCCTCCACTTGGGTGATCGAGCTGCAGCTGGTTCCCACGAGGCGAGGATCCATGATGTCAAGGAGCCCTTTCATGGATCCGAGGAGGGCCTCTCGTGACTCCTTGACGACCCTTATCTCCTCTGCGTAAGCCTGAAATTGGGCTTGGGAATTGGCTCTAGCAGCTACCCGGGTTCACCGACAAGTAAACTTGTTAGGTAAAGCTGTAGATGGAGTAATTAATGGATTGGTTAAGATCATTGTCAAAAGGGAGACTTACTGTCGTAGTCGGCCTCCCACCTGGCTATGGTCTTCTCCAGTTCGGTTTTTTCCTTCTCGAGCTTGGCATTGGCCACCTTCAACTCGGCCTTCTCTCGCTCAAGCTCGGTATTGGCTGTTGTCAGGTCGGCCTTGTCTTTTCAAGTTCGGCCTTGGCTCACTCGGCCTCCTTCAGCTGCTCTTCTCCCTCCGTTCGGGTCTTCAACTCGGCTTCGAGGGCTGCACGACAGAGTAGTCAAGAACTCGACGTTGCAGTCAAGACACAACTGGCAGTCGGGAAATAACACAGCTGGAGAAATATATTAAGGATTTGGCCAGGAAGAAGTGTTCTGGAGGCTCACCTCTTATCTTCTTGGCTTGGTCCCAATTCTCACTCCTGAGCTGGGTGACAGCCTCCCTCAACCAAGATTCCCTCTCCTGGCTGCGCCCTTCCACTTCGGATTTCAAGGCCCGGAGTTGGTCCAATTCTTGGAGTTGGGAGGTGATTCGGGTCAGCACCTCGTGCATTTTCTTTGAGCGATCAACAATCTTCTGCTCGGGGAGTAACAAGTCAAAACAGAGTCAGGCATGAAGAAACACTACCGAGATTCCAATACAACGGAAGTCATACCTGAATCCCCTAGGACGTGGCGATTGTGGCACGAAGCAAGTCTTCACGCTCCTTTTCTGCTGCCACCTCATCGACCTTGTAACTCCATGTAGTTCCTCGGGCGCCGTCCAGCGGAATGTCCTCGGGAACTTGCACGGAGAGGCCTCGATCCTGGGGAGGTCGGGTCTGTCCAAAGGAAGGGACAGCGCCGTCGACGACGACGACGATGGTGACCAGGATGGCGATGGGGTCCTGGCCCCCAACTCGGCGGCCTCTGAGGCGTCAAGGGCTGGTTCAGGAGCTGCAAAGATGGCTTCGACAACGGGCGCCGGCTCAGGGGCTGGAACGGCGGCTTTAGCAACCGCCCCTTGGTTAGCCGAGGTCGGCGGCCCTGTAGTCGAGGTGGTCTCAGTTTCTGAAACTGGGGCCGCCGCCGGCTCAGCAGGCGCGTTTGCTGGTGCTGGATCGGCTAGGGCAGGCTCGATAGCAGGGGTAGTCGGCGGGGTCTCTTTAAGATCAATGCCGACCCGCTTCCTGCGTAACGAGTCAAACATCAAGGTGCTACAATGCTGAATATGATTTTTACAAGACCCAGAATGGCCTACCTCTTGGAGAACTTGAGCTTCTGTTCGGGAGATCTAGAGGCCGGCACTGGAGGGCTGCTAGCCGTCGGGCCTAAGGGCGCGGCAGTCGGCGGCGGCATTTCTGTCCTGGTCAGCCCCGTTCACAGTGTGGTCAGCTGGGGCGCTCGGGTACTCGGTGGCACTGGGGTCGACCTTGTACTCGGCTGCACTTGGGTTGGGCTCGATGATGTTGAGCTCGACCGCGCCGGTCCTAGTCTAGGACTCGATGGCCTAGGTGCTGTGCCGGCAGGGTCTCTTATCTTTAAACTCCCGGCTGTGGTACTCAGCCTCACAACCTTCTCCTTGCCCCGATCTACAATGGGTTTCTTCCCCGCTCTCTTGGAGTCGGGCTAGGTGGCAGAAGGACTTCTCGGCCTCTTCTTTGACTTTGTGGCCGACAACGGACGGGAGTCATCATCAAACTCCTTGCACCACTGCAAACGATTCAACAATATACATTGCGTGACGCTGAGCAACTATGGATACATGCCTACAGACATCCATCACAGAAGAGAAGCAAGGGTTACCTCGGGACGAGGCTGGTTTCGGCTATAAGCCGTGATGGAGCGCTCTGCGTCCTCGGTTTCGATCACCCCATTAGAGAAATATATTTCGGTCACTTTTTGTTGGTCAATCACCTCTCGACTTTCTCGGTCAGGGTCATTCTTCCCCTGGTAATCCCAGCAGAATTCGCTCCTCAGCTTCAGTGGCTGGACGCGCCGGGTCAAGAAACGCTTGGCGACCTAGGGGCCGGTCAAGCCGGCTTTCTTGAATTTCTCCAACCTTGCCAGCAACTGATGCACTTGGCCCATCTCTTCAAAGGTTGGATCTGATGACCAATTGGGCGAGACTGCCGGCGGTGAGCCGGTGAATGGAGGCAGGGAGGGTTCCAAATCAAAACAGTAGAACCACTTCTTATGCCAACCTTTCAAGGAGGATTTCAAAGGAAGATTGATATATGTTTTCTTCATCTCACTCCTCAACTGAAGGCCAGCCCCCCAATCACCTAGACCTTATTCTTTGAGGGTTGGGGCTTGATGTGGAATAAGTGCCTGAAGAAATTGAAATGGGGCTCTACACCCAAGTAGCACTCACAAAGAGTCACGAAGATAGAGATTTGCAAAATCGAGTTGGGATTCAGATTCACCAACTCCAATCTGTAGAAGCTAAGAAGACGGCGGAGGAACACAGAGGACGGAAGAAACAAACCCCGGTCAAAGAAAGAGGCAAAAACAACAGTTTCGCCGGTTTGGGGATTTGGAACCAACTCACCCTCAACTGGGTGCCAGCGGATGATGTCATGGCTTTGCAGCCGCAGTGACTTCTCCAGCCTTGCCAGCTTCGACCGGCTGCAATCCAAGGTCGGCCACCTCTCGTCCGACGCCCCAACGCAATCTGGAACCTTCGGCATGGCTAGGGGGACAAGAAATTTGGGGGAAATGTAGTCGGGGGCTGGGGATGAACAAAGGAAAACGGAATCGCTCGAGCTTCAATGGAGAGGAGCAAGCAATGGCGAACCCTAGCAGACCGGGAGGCGAAATTTTGGTGCGGAGTTGGGAAGACGAAACGATTGGTCGCTTGGGGAAGATAGAGGAATCTTTTCTCTCTCCCCCAGCCTTTATAGAGCCTGTGCCGACTAATGGGCTTGGGCCTACACAGTCAGAACTGGGCCATCAAGATATGAGTTTCTACAGTAGCACGCTCAATATGGGACGTACGCTAGCTGCGTTAAAATCGCTGTACAGGTGCTACCAACAGGAACCGATGAGGTAAACAGATATGCTTCATGAAGGCCTAATTGCTAAACACATGTGTTTGGGTATCTGTTTTATCCGCCAGGTATTGAGGATATATCTTTATAAAGATCACAAGCTGGTCTTCATCAACATTGGGGATGCAAGTATCTCTCAAGTACACCTAGCCATGCAATGGATCTATTTTTAGAAAGTGGTACTCGGCCTACATGCTTGGCCAACAGTTGCCATGAGCGACATTACTCCAGCCGACATGACGCTGAAGAGTCTAACTTTCGAGTAGTGCACTACTCAGGAGAGACTATAAATATCTTTTCTAGCTGACATGATGCTAAGGAGTCTGACTTCCGAGTGGGACACCACTCGGAAAAGACTATAAACCCCCTTTTCTGGCTAACATGAAGCTGAAGAATCCCATATACGAGTGGCATGCTACTCGGCAAGACTATAAATCACATTCCGGTTGACATGATACCGAAGAGTCTCATATACCAGTAGTATTCTACTCAGGAAGGACTATAAGGTTAAAGATCTTTGACTTTATGTTTAATTGTTTTCACAATTAAGCACAAAGTCGGGGGCTACACCTAATAGGTGCGCCTATTCAGCACACACTATTTATACATCTATATGAAGCCCTTCATAGCCTCGCTGCTAGCTGATATGAAGCAAGACTCAGGAAGAAGAAGCACTCGGACAAAGAGTACTCGAGAGCAATGCACTCGGGCAATCTTCACCATGGAGGATAAGCACTCGATATCAACTGTGACTCAACTATGAAGGTCTCAAGGGCTACTGTGGAGGCCATGGGCCCCGGGTACCTCATCACAAGCATATGGGCCACTCGGATATAGGATGGGCCGAGTCTTGTAGTTAGAGATATAGTAGCACCCGGCAGACTTTGCCTTGTACAAAAAGGAATATACAGTCTTAGTCGGGTAAGATGTATCTCTAAGAAGGAAATCCCTTGGCCGTATCCGGCTGGGATTCCTACCTTGTACCCCTGTCCCCCAGTATATAAGGGGAGGTAGGACGCCTCCTGAGGGCACGAGATCACAGATCATCAAGAGTTCATCAGAACCACCACCATAATCCTCAAAGGAATACATCTCAACTGGACGTAGGGTATTACCTCACAACGAGGGCCTGAACCAGTATAAAATCTCGCCGTGTTCCTTTGTAATCCACCGAGTTTCCCCTTGCCGTGTAGCCCTATAATCATATTGCCGGTGTAAAACATCGACACTTCGTGACTTCATCAAGAGGTTCTCTGAGAAGAAGAATTCTATCCCGAAGATCAAGGACGAGGTCATCATCACCGCCTTTCGAAAAGGAGTCAAAGACACCTCGTTCATTGCTAAATTCACTCGGAAGCCTCCCAACTCTGTCAAGGCTCTATTCGACATGGCAAACAAATACGTTGACTCGGCCGATGCTGTTGCGGAGGCCCTCGATGACAAGAAGGCACACTGATAGAAGGAGCGGTAGGACATCGGCTAAGGTTGGGAACCGCAAAAGCAAGTCAGACGGCATCATTGTGGCAGCCGGTCACAACCGTCTTCGACCTTCAACAACTGGAGATTATCAGAACAACAAGTGACACGCTCGGGGGCTCAAAAGCCTAAACACAAGGATGGCATCCCCACTCCCAAATACCGAACAGCTAAGTCGCTTTCTAATAAATATCTCCTCACTTGGGCTCGCCAATACTGTAGCCGCTTACACCTATTAGGTGTGACACCTAATAGGTGTGGTACTCCTGCACTTTTTTCTGTTTTTGCTCTTAAATGATTACAAAAGTACTCGAGTAGCATAAATTCCAATCCGTGAAACTTTGCTCCATGAAAGACAAACTCAAGTCACCCAAAACGCGTGTCTGGGAAAGAGCCATGAGACAACTCCCGACGCTAGGGGGCTATGACTAGTTGGGCAGAGTGCTTAAACGTAAGGGGTCAACTACTCGGGGAAATTAATATCAATAAGAGGAAGAACACGTATTTATATATATTGTAAATACATAAATTTTCTTCGGGTGATTGTTTTCATCATCAGATGCTACTCATCCGATATGTTTATAATGCAGGGCCAGCTTTGGATACGCGTAAGAGGAACTCGGGGCTACGAGCCTATCTCCTACGCTCGGGGGCTGGACCACTTTGCCAAGATACACTTGGAGTACGACGCTTCAAGAATCACTCAGAATGCTCCATGAGGGCTACTGACTGAGTACTTGCGCTAGTCGGGATGTCATCTTCCCTGACTACGCATTATATGTGGGCTAATAACCGACCTCCGGCGCTAGTCGGGGCTTGGGTACCACTTGGCTGGGTGAGGTACACCCCATGAGGGTCGCCAGCCGAATCCTACGTTAATGCTAGGTTCGGGTACCTTATTTGGTCACAACTCTGCTGGGTAAAGTACGCCTCATGAGGGTCGCCAGCCGAATCCTATGCTTATGTGAGGTTCGGGCACTTTATTCGGCTACTAAGCGACCTCCGGCACCAGTCGGAGCTCAGGTACCACTCTATTGGGTAGGGTACGCCCCATGAAGGTCGCTAGCAGAATCTTATGCTAATGCGAGGTTCGGGTACCTTATTCGACTATAATTTTGTTAGGTTGGGAATGCCCCAAGAGGGTTGCCAGCCAAATCCTACGCTAGCGCAGCGTTCGGGTACCTATCTGGCAAAAATAGGGCAACAAGCCACTACTGGAGCTTTCAGTCGGAAGCAGCATCAAATCTGGAATCTACGGAGGTGCTTATTGTTATTCAAGACTGGAAGACCCCAATCCTTCGATTACAATGAAGCCGAGTAAATCAAGTGACGGGGCAAAACCCTTATCATAGTCAAAGAAGATCTATATCGTCGAAGCGCATCCGAAGTTCTCATGCACCGCGTCACACCTGAGGAGGGCAAGCAGATCCTGCAATATACCTACTTGGGCATTTGTGGCAACCATACTGCATCTAGAATGTAAGTCAAAAAGGCTCACAGACAAGGATTCTTCTAGCTGATTGAGGTTATCAACGCTAGAGTACTCATCCTGACATGCGATGGATGCCAATTTTACAGGACTACGCTGGGTAGGTCGGTTTAGGCCGGCTTATTCGGTAGTAGGCCACAAGATATGAGTTTCTACAGTAGCACGCTCAACTTGGGCTGCTCGCTGGCTATGTTAAAATCACATTGCTGGTGCTACTCATAGAAACCGACGAAATAATCAGATATGCTTCATGAAAGCCTAATTGCTGGACACATATGTTCAGATATCTATATTATTCACCAGGTATTGAGGATATATCCTTATAAGGATCACAAGCTGGTTTCCATTAAAATTGGGGATGCAGTTATCTCTCAAGTACACCTTACCACATATTGGGTTAAAATCCATAAGGTGGTACTCGGCTTACATGCTTAGCTAACAATTGCCATAAGCAAATATTTTTTCAGCCGACATGATGCTGAAGAGTCTAATTTCTGAGTGACATGCTACTCGAGAAAGACTATAAAATATTTCTGGCTGATATGATGCTAAAGAGTCTCATATACCAATAGTATACTACTCGGGAAAGACTACAAGGTTAAAGATCTTTGACTTTATGTTTAATTGTTTCACAATTAAGCACAAAGTCGGAGGCTACACCTAATAGGTGTGCCCATTCGGCGCACAATATTGATACTTCTACACGGAGCCCTTCATAGCCTCGCTGCTAGCTAACATGAAGCAGGACTCGGGAAGAAGAAGCACTCGAACAAAGAGTACTCGGGAACAATGCACTCGGGCAATCTTCACCGTGGAGAATGAGCACTCGGCATCAGTTGTGACTCAACTATGAAAGGTCTCAGGGGCTGCTGTGGAGGCCATGGGCCCCGAGTACCTCATGACAAGCATATGGGCCACTCGGACAGAGGATGGGCCTAGCCTTGTAATTAGAGATATAATAGAGTTCGGCAGACTTAGCCTTGTACGATAAGGAATATACAGTCTTAGTCGGCAAGACATATCTTTAAGAGGAGATCCTTTGGCCGTAGTCCAGCTGGGACTCCTACCTTGTACCCCTATCCCCTAGTATATAAGGGGAGGCAGGGTGCCCCTTGAGGGCAAGATCACCAAGATCAAATCATACATCCTCAAAGGAATACACCACAACTGGACATAGGGTATTACCTCACATCGAAGGCCTGAACCAGTATAAATTCCCTGTGTTCCTTTGCAGTCCACCGAGTTTTGATCCGACGAGTAGCCCTATATTCTCATTGCCAATGTAAAACATCGACAACAAACTTCGCCCAGTCGGAACACCGCAGCTGAAGTCCCGATCGCTGATCCCATCGAAGAGCTAGCACCACCAGTAGATCCAAGACCAAGAACTCCTTCTCCTCTGTTATCATTGTCTTCAGAAGACAATGACCTCCCCAGGATCAAAGGCCCTCCGCCAAACTTCCCTCGGGTGTTCTATTGGGTCACCCCGGATGGAGACGAACAAACCTACGAGCTGGACAAGGAGGATGCCTAGAGGGAGCGAGTCAAGCTTATGGAGGCTGCTATCTTAGCTGTAAGGAGAGTCCAGGTACACAATTCGACTGGCTGTGTTTGCAACTTCAAGTTGTTTAGCCGATCTTGAATCTTCTGCAATCGTAACTCATCTTGCCTGATAATCATCTGACTTGTGCAGCAAGTTGTTGAGCGATCTAAGAAGATGTTTATGGTTCTTTCCCAACTCGCTCCTCAGCTAGCTCAACTCAACCAACTCCAGGCCACCAAGGATGAGCTAGAGAGGACTAGCAAGGATAGGGAAGATTGGCTGAAGGACTCGGTCAACCAGGTCCGAGACGAAAACTGGAAGAAGATAGGGACCATTAGAGGTAAATTTCCCTTTTGCCCGATTAGCTCCAAACATCATTCTCTATGTTCTTAGTCTCCAACTTTGTTTGGCTGTAGCTTTAGAAACAAATCTGAATAATCAGTCCCTTGAGATCGAACGCCTGAAGAAGGAGCTTAAAGAGCTTGAGAAGGCGAAGTCCAAGGTCGACACCAAGTACGCAAGTAAGTTACATATCTGTTCTTGCACCCTGCCCGACTAGATGTCCATATTTGCTCATGTTCCTCTTCTGTGTGAGCAGCCTTCAAGGCCAATTCGCAGATCCAATTCAACGCCTTTGCTACGGAGATAAAGGTGATAAAGGAATAGCGGAATATTATACTGGATTCCACGAAGACTTTATTAGACACCGTGCAGCCAGGCTTGGCCGGATCCAGCTCTAGTTCTATCTCCCAGGTGGCACAATGTCTTGAAGAGGCACCAACCCTCTTAAAGGAATATGCTACTGAGCACACCACCGTGGGTATCGCCCAAGCACTAGCTATGATGAAGTCTCTCTACCCCCGGGTAGATAATGAGGCAGTCGGCGAGGGCTTTGCTGAGGGCACCACCCTAGAAGATGGCTTGGAACTGATCAGCCAGGTTAGGCCTACCGCTTGGGCAATCACCGAACATCTGCCATTGTAATCATGAACTTTTTAAGTAGTCGGTGTTCGAGGAGAACAAAAACAATGTGCATATATTGTAAATGCTTTTGCTGAGTATATATTCTATCTTAGCCATCACTAGTTTTATCCGACTTGCCAGTTTATGTTGAGTAAATTAAGATCAACTTTAAAAGTCGTTTGTCCCATGGGACTGTACTTAGCAAAAACATAGGATAATCATTATAAAACTTCATGACTTAAATAAAAAAGACTTAAACATTATAAACAACAAGAGACATGTTATCCTCATGTAGCCCCCGACTCACTACTCGGTTGAAACAACCAGCGTAGTGAGTCAGAGTAAAAAACTTTATTTATATATGTGAATAGAATACAATACTCAGGTATAGAAAAGATGTAGATGTTCTATGTTTCATGAGTTATTGATTAGGATGTTGTCTTCAGTCGGTAGGCACTTGGACGTGTCACCTCAGCGATAATGAACGGCCCCTCTTAGACGGGAGATAATTTATGCCTGTCTTTAGTGGTTTGAATTTTTCTCAAAATGAGATCTCCCACCGAAAAGGCACGGCCACGAACATTATGACTGTGACAACGATGTAGGCCTTGAAGATATCTTGCTGATTGGATAGTTGTGACATCCCTTACTTCTTCCAACTGATCTAGCTCGACCAGTCGGCCTTCATTGGACTTGTCTTCTGAGTGAGCCTGAACTCACGGTGAGCCAAACTCCAACTCAGTTGGCAATACAGCCTCTGCACCATAGACTAGGAAGAAAGGGGATTGCCCTGTTACCCGACTAACCGTGGTTCGTAGAGACCAGAGAATGGATGGGAGCTCTTGCACCCACCGCCCTACGTATGGTTGTAGTCGGTCGAACACTCTAGTCTTGATACCTTGTAAGACCATGCCGTTTGCACGCTCGACCTGCCCGTTGCTCCGTGGGTGTGCCATAGAGGTATAACAGGTCTTGATGCCGAAGTTGTTACAGAAATCTTGAAATATGCCGCTAGTAAACCGAGTGCCGTTGTCCATTATAATGCGATTGGAGAATCCAAATCGGTATATAATACTCATGATGAAGTCTTTTGCCCTGGCCGCTGTGATGGTAGCAACGGGTTTTGCCTCAATCCACTTTTTGAACTTGTCCACTGCGACAAACAAGTGTGTGAACCCTTTTGGCGGTTTTTTGAACGGTCCGACCATGTCAAGCCCCCAAACTGCAAAGGGCCAAGATATTTGGATTGTCTGTAATTCCTGAGCTGGTAGATGTGTTTGTGGAGCAAAGAACTGGCATCCCTTTCATGTCCGGACTATATCCTTGGCGTCAATAACTGCAGTCAGATAGAAGAATCCTTGCATGTAAGCCTTTCCAACTAACGTCCTTGATGCCGCATGGTTGCCATAGATGCCTGAGTGGATGGACTATAGAATGTGCTTGCCCTCCTCGGATGTGACACAACACATGAGGACTCCGAATGCACGTTGATGATAGAGGTCTTCTCCGACTCTAAGAAAACATTTACTTCGACAATTGATCCGCTCGGCTTCGCTGCGATCTTCTAGGAGCTTATCTTCTAGTAAGAATCAGATGATTGGGGTCTGCTAGTCTTGAGAGATGAGTAGCACTTCCCTTGGCTCCAGGGTAGGTTCAGCCCCTGACTGCTCTGGGACAGGTTTTTTCTTGACTGATGGCTCCAGCAACTACTTAACAAAAATTCCAGTCGGGAGCACTTCTCACTTGTATCCCATGTTGGCTAATTCGTCTGCCGCTTCGTTATATTGGCGTAGTACGTGTGTAATTTCTAGCCCGTCAAACTTATTCTCCAGCTTCCGTACTTCCTGACAATACGCTGCCATGTTGTCGTCCAGACATATCCAGTTTTTCATAACTTGGTTTACCACGAGTTGGGAATCCCCGCGAACTAACAGTCGGCGGATACCAAGTGATATGGCAATACAGAGCCTGCGGATAAGTGCCTCATACTCGGCGATATTATGAGACGCTAGAAAATGTATTTGAAGGATATATTTAAGTTTTTCTCTAGTGGGTGACGTCAGGACGACGCCAGCTCCTACTCCGCCGATCCGTAGGGAACCATCGAAGTACATCGTCCAATATTCGAGCTTGTTTCTTGATGTAGCCGTCTGAACTTCTGTCCATTGGCCACAAAGTTGATTGCTGTCCTTGGCTAGAAGACAATGTCAAACGCCATCAACTCGAGCGTCCATTTAGCGATTCTGCCAGTGGCTTCGTGATTGTGTAGGACGTCCCTAAGTGGATACAATATGACAATTGTAACTTGATGCGACTGAAAATAGTGCACCAACTTCTGGACAGTTATGAGCAAACCACATAGCAGCTTCTGGACTTGGAGATATCTCATCTTGGATTCACCTAGGATTTCACTGACAAAGTAAACTGGTGTTTGAATCTTTTGGATATGGCCTGGCTCTGCCCGCTCGACTACCAACACCGTGCTGACTACCTGAGTGGTTGCCGCCAGATATAACATAAGAGGTTCCTGGGGCATCGGTGAAGCCAACACGGGTGGTGATGTGAGGAACTTCTTGAAATCTTCGAAGGCTTGCTGGGCTTTTGGCGTCCATTGAAAATTGTCAACTTTCTTTAGCAATTTGAAAAAGGGCATACCCCGTTTGCCAAGTCAGGAAACGAATCGGCTGAGTGTCGCCATGCAGCCGATCAGCTTCTGTACATCCTTCTGGCTAGTCAGGGGCTCCATGTTCATTATTGCATTGATTTTCTCTGGATTTGCCCCGATGCCACGTTGTGAAACGATGAAGCCAAGTGGCTTTCCCGACGGTACTCCGAAGACGCACTTTTTTGGGTTCAGCTTCATCTTGAATCTATGAAGGCTTTAAAAAGTTTCTTCCAAGTCAGCGATGAGGTCCTCCTTGACTTTGGTCTTGATCACCACGTCATCGACAAATGTCTCCACGTTGCGCCTGAGTTGAGTGTGAAGAAACCACTGGATAGCACGTTGATACGTTGTTGTAGCGTTTTTCAACCCGAACGGTATAGTGAGTGTCATAGCCCTAGATTTAATTTCAAGTAATTAGTGTTATGCCCTACTGTCATTAGAGTGCACAATTTAAATTTTTGCATTGTCACTTCTTGCAAGATAAGTTTGCAATATTTTAAACCCTCAATAATTAAACCCTAAATCGGTAAAAACAAAACACTACTAAAAAGTGTATCAAATTGAACAGAAGTGTATATCGGAGATAATTTATTCAAATATTAGTTTATTTATAATGAATTAATATAATTTTTCCAGAATTTATTTCATTAGTTTAGACCCCATAAAAATTCAAACAATTTTCAGCCTGAGTCCTTTTTGTTGAATTTCTGTGAGCAAACCATTTTGAATTTTTGTGTGAAACTTTCAAAAATGGAATCTAGGTGGTCTGGGCTAGCTACACAAAAATCACCATATTTTTAACACCAGTTTTGCTTACTCAAATCGATTTTTAAAGAGAGAGGAAGAGAAAAATCCAGAAAAACCCCTCAAAATTAGTGTTCACCAATTTTTCTACCCAACCCTCTCTGCTATCCCTTGACCACCACGCCCTGGACCCACCTGGCAGTGACCTGGACTTGCCTAGCCCTCTGTCCAGCCAACCCACAAAGTGGTGAGCTCGCCAGCCTGCTGGAAGCTCGGTTGACGCGTGTACCATGCATGCCAGCGTGTCCACGCTCTCCTCTCGCCCTATATCTCCCTCAACTGCATCGGCCGAACATCCTCTGTGCCCTAGAGTGCAAAAGACCGAGAGGGAGGGGCTACCTCGACCAGCTCGTCATCGATCCCGTCGCCGGCCGAAGGAAAGCTGCCACCGTGTCGAACATCCCTCCGATGAACTCTTCTTCTTTTCCACATTCCAAGCTCTCCTCCGCATGCCATAGCTCCTGCCCTAATCTGGTCCCCTATCTCGCAGTCAATCGCCGAGAACGCCGCCTCGCCATTCGGCACTCGGGAGCCCGCCCAGCGTGCGGCCACGTGCAGCCGTGGCCGTCGTGACGGCGTTCCCGCCGTTCGGGCTCGTCTCTGGCCGAGCCACTATGCCAGCATCACCGCCTCACCCCCAGCAGCCAAACGCCCCAAAAATCGTGGGAAACCGAGCCCTGAGCACCGAGATCGGTCACTGTCTTCTCCGGCTCCGGTCGAGATCCGCCGCGCCTGTTCCCACTGCACCGGTGAGCCATCTTCCGATTCCTCGTGTGAGCAGCCTCCTCGTGACCTCACTGACCTCTTTCATGGTTTAAATCGCTAGTTGGTTAGCCGAAGATAGCTATCGTCGTCGCCTTGCTGATTTTTGCCGCCGCTGGGAGTACTCCACTGTCGTCGGGCCTTGGGCGAGCTCGCCCAACCTATCCCGGAGCACGGTGAGTCTCCTCATGACCCCTAGCACCTGTTCCATGTTTTTCTTGGCTCGGTTTGTGGCTGCTTTGGCACATCCACGTGCAACCCGAACGCAGCGGCCACTCGAGCTCGCCGCCGGCGAGCTACCGTCCATCACCGGCGAAGTTACGAGCACCATTAGGATCGCAGGGACCTCGACTACACTTTCCCTGTTGGCCGCCACCCGTGCTAAGCCGTCGTTCGCCGCCGGCGCCAGCGAACAGAGCCGACGGCCCAGCCAGCCTGCGTCTCCCCTGTTCTGTGCCACCGACAGGTAGGCCCGGGCTGGGGGAAAAGAGAAAAGAACAAAGAATTAGGAAAATGATTAAGGAATTTAATTTACAACAGAAAAATGGTCAAACTTTGAAAATCCATAACTATTTCATTTTAACTCCTTTTTGAGTGAAACCAATTTTGTTAGTTCTGTAAATTTGTAAACTTTAATACTGTGAAATAAAATATGACCACTTCTGTACAGAAAATGTTTATAAAATAATGTGAAGCAAAAATAACTTATTTTGTGCCCAAGAACTTTGTAAATTTTTAGAAGATTCATCCTAACTGCTAAAAATATGAAACCACTTTTGTTTAACTCAGAAAATTGTAACCTTTGCTGTGGATCAATTGTTTTTGACAAAACTACCTCCCAAAATAGGCCTAAGTAATTTCTAGCCCTTCTTTTTGACAAACTTGAGAAATTCATATCTAAATCTTTTTAAATCAAATTTCAGTGAACCAAGTTTTGTTGGAACCAGTAGGCTATGCTCTGTTATAGAAAAATACATGCCTTCTTGAGATCTTAATAGAAAATGTCAATCAAATATAATAACTTAAGGTTACAATATAAATAACTACAAAACTGCCATTTTCAGCCTTTTTATCTTCTTATTTTTGTAACTCATAAACCGTAAAAGTTTTTGAAATAATTCTTTCACTAAAATTCACTTTAAAATGTTAAATACCTACTATATTTATCTTAGAATTAATTGATCATTTTTACATAGACATATTTAATTGATTCTTATTTGCATATTCACTTTTTATCGATAGATTCAGACAACTCGGAGTACGTGGAGCAAGAACCTGAGGTTGAGTGTGAAACATCACAGTAGCAAGGCAAGCATCTAAGCATATTGAACCTATGTCTTCAATAAATTGATTTGTTTGCGAAAACAATATCTATATGCATGTTCAGTCCTTTTTAAAATAGGAAAACGGGTAGAGTCAATATTACCCCATTTGTATGCATTTCCATTCCTTGGTTGTTGATTTCATGTTTTTACCTTGTCACCCCTGGTTAAGGACTTTGGGATACTTTTATTTTATCGAATGCTTAGCCATGCTTATTTCTAGACTTAGAAAAATCCGATGGATGGGGCTATCGGTTCAAAACTAGTTTAATACGAATGGATGGGTTAAAATCTGAAAAGAATGACTTCTGATTTATAACTGAGAATATGTTTGACTTGGACGGATGATAGGGCGATGACGGGATGGTGTTTCCCCGATGCACATAGCTCCGTCTGGGTCGTTAAGGACCAAACATGTTGACGTCTATTCAAGCACCCTACGTATTTCCATAGCGATTTCTTGTCATTCACATGCATGGTCTACAGCCCCTGTCTCGCCGAAGGAGATATGCAAGGGTATGGGATGCCAAAACCAGGCGATGCTTGCACTGGCTCGAAAGACGGGGCTTGAAAAAGCGAAGCCGGGAACGGAGGTGTGGATGCGATTGTTTACCCACCCCTCCGGTGCGATTTGGCCACTAGCCACAACCAAAGTGACTAGGAGCTGCGGGCGGGGGCCGAACGGGGGAATGACGTTCAACGACTGCTGATTGATGTGCACACCTTGCCCTTCGACATTGAGCTGCTGAAGGAAAGCTTGGAGTTGTGCTTGAAGGGATGCTGTTAGGCTATGCATTGAAGGCAACTATGTTGAGGACCCTGCTTGCTGGGGCACGGAGGCTGAAGCTTGGCCCTGTACCACCAGTGTCGGCGCCGTGGAGTGCGACGACAGTGTCGGGTGTGTCGAAGTCTAGGGTTGCATGGAGATCACGCTTGACGCCTACTGCCCAAACAGCAAGGCCACTGTTAGTGACTGCAACAAGAGCTGTAGTTGTTCTTGGAGGAGCCTAAAAACTTGAGCGGCCGAAGCCTGCGGCAATGAAGCCTGAGCTTGAGGGAGTCTCGAGGCTTGCCCTACCGAAGTTGGAGGTAGCGAAGCCAGCGCAAGCAAAGCTTGAGTTTGGGAGAGTCCTAAGGCTTGACCAGCCAAAGCTGGAAGTAGTGAGGTCCAAAGGGATCCAAGCGAAGGGGTGTGCTGGGGCAGGGTAGTTGCTACAGTGCGTGCTTGCATCACTTGCAGCTGTTGTTGCTCTTGCATCTGGTGGAGCATTTATTAGAGCCATTGCATGTCTTGTTTTATGGCTTCGTACTCTGCCCTTGGTACAACGACTGCCTCCTTGCTCACCCTTGACGATGTTTCTTCAGGCCTTGCCTGGCTTGTCCAGCAGGTGGGCCGAAGGGGGACCTCTTCGCCCCGAGGACCGAGTTCTTCGGCTTCAGCTTCCCCTTCAAACCGCTCCACTAGCTATTGACTAGCTTCGCCATTCGCGTGCCAATGCGGAGTCACCTTCCTCCTCACTGACCTTCACTTCAGCGGCATTGTTCTCTTCGGCTTCTCTCCACCTAGGGTAGGTTCCCCATGGACGGCGCCAACTATTGTCGAAGAAAACAACAGTAGTCTCTTAGTGTAGACAAAGTAAGTAAATCTCTGTATTAAATCTCAAAAACTCTGCCATTACAGTACCTAGAGGCCTATGTATAGGCTTAGAGTTTTACCTACAGGTTCTATGGTTTTATTTATAAGTAATATTATGTTATAGCCCTTAGATAGAGACAATTACAAGGGTACTTATGTCTTTTCCGAGATATAGGGTCATATGGGCCGTGCTAGGCTCTTAGACGGGTTGATTTCTTGATGGGCTTCCATCCTCTTAGATTGAGATGGTGCTAGCAGGCCAGTTGGCATCCTACTGAGTTCCTGTTCGTCAGGTACTTCACCTAGTGCCTTTGACTTCACCTGATTGTCGGCCCGGTGCTTCAGTCATAGTCCGGCCAGCCGAATTACAGCCTGCCTCCAACAATCGTATTGATATTGACCACGTTATTGCCTCTCGGGCACTGGACAGAGATTCTTGCCTCTCGGGCACTGGACAGAGATTCCATGCATCGAGCTACGGAATACATAGCGATGCATCCCATCATTGTCTGTGTATGTACGGAAACATGAATCATGTTCGACTGCTATTTATCACTCGTGTGATTTCTTTTGGTTTTTCACTCGCATTTTCGGCCGTTGGATTAGTCCCAAGATTTACACTGTTTTGTTATTAGGCCCGCACCTAAGTTTGGGTTTGGGCTTTGGACCCGTTTTGTTTTTTAATCCAACCGACAGATTGTCTCAATCTTTCCCTTTTTTGGGAATTGCTATCTATCACTTGTGTGATTTTTTTTGGTTTTTCACTTGAATTTTTGGCCATCGGATCAGTCCCAAGATTCGCATTGTTTTGTTATTGGGCATGCACCTAAGTTTGGGTTTGGGCTTTGGACCCGTTTTGTTTTTAGATCCAATCGGCAGATTGTCTCAATCTTTCACTCATAGGTGATGTTGGCAATAGGAGGAGACAACTCTGGCGAATCTCGTCGGTGACGACCGGAGACTCTCTTGTACAGTAAGACTATAGTATTAGCTGGCAAAGAGTGTTGCGGCATCTTCCATCGTGGCTGGCCAGGCAAGCAAGGTGTTATCTAAGGACACGGGCAAGGTGACTACGGCGTATTCGGATATGGCCAGCGAGGCATCCACGGCGTTCCATATGGAGGCAGGCCAAGAGGGCATGGGCTCCTTAGCTTGTGGCTTTGATGTGATTATGGCACCTCAAAATGAGGGCAACATAATGTCCATGGCGATATTTGCAACCTAAGTTAGTAGATCTGTGTGGTTTTCTGCTTCTGCTGTGCAATGGTGTCAGTGATTTAGTTAGATGGGAGGTTTTTTTCATATTTTGGTTTGTCCAATTTGTTGTGGTGAAATGGAGAGTGCAGCCTGTGAAGCTAGGTACAATTTGAAGGATGTCTCTGATCTCAATTTTCCTATGTAAATGGAGTTTATTAGGGTTTCTTCGTACCTTTGTCTCACGCTAATTGGTTGCCCTAGGCTCCCTGATCTAATTTGATTTTTTTGACAATCCCATTGCTTGGACCGATGCATATACACATTTTATTTCAGCATTATATCCTTTTGGGAATTAGTCTTCGTTGTTTTAGATGATAATATTCAGGGAGTAATGCTGGGTTTTTCATATGCAAAAATCTATGATATCTGTTCTAAAAAATTGCTGAAATTGCTAGCAGATTGGGGGGCATTAGTTTGTTCCATATACGTACTTTTTTTTGCTGCTTCAGTTATGAACTTTGCACCAGAAGGTTTTGAATGTATGCGATCTTTTGGTAGGACCAAGATAACCTGTTTATTTCTAAATCAATACTATTAGCAACCTTTAATTTTCTGGTTTGTGAAAAGATAACAGTTTATTGTGCTTCAGCTTCAATGGCTTTCTTTGATGTTCAATTTCAGTCATCAGCTTACAAACTAATTGACTTCCGTTTACATACACCAACAGCTAGCTAGCCATGATCTTGTGCTAATTAAACATGACTTAGTTTTGTTTGCTACTAGCAGTACATAGTTTTGTGACTATTGTATTCTTGTCAGCTACTAACATGACTTAGTTTTGTTAACTTGGATTTAATTAGTAGTACCTTGTAGTTTTGTCTTCTACTAAACATATATGACTTAGTTTTGTTAGCTACTAGCATTACCTAGTTTTGTGAATTATGTATTTTTGTGAGGTACTAAATTAGCTGTCTTAGTTTTGTGATTACTAATAATTTTTATGTTTAAACTTTACCTAGCAGGCATAAGGTTAGGTGCTAGGTCGCAGTTTTGTCTTTTGTCAAATTTTAGTTAATTTAGATTAGTTTTATTACCAAATTTCAGTTGGTAAAGATGAGCTTTATTAATTAGCACTGATCATTAGATAAGCAGAACATGGCAATGGGACTTAGTTCAAACTTCAACCATATGGCATAAATTAGTTCAATCATTTCATTAGATAAGCACACAGTGACAAATGGGAGGAGTTTTGTTTAGTTTTGTCAGCTAACATTACTTTTTTTACCAAGCTCTCTAATAGTACTTAGTTCAGATGACTTCTTGAAATTTCTACTGTTATTTCAGTAGACGTAGTTTGATTAGCACTGATGTGTATTAAAAATTCAGAGAACAGCCTATTGCTATAGTCTCTAAAGGAAACTAAAAGAAAGTAGTTTTGTCATCTACTGCGCTCTCTCTATTGAGTTATGTATTATCTTTTTAAGTCCTTAGGTTTGCAATTAATTGAATTTTGAGGGATTTTTGACTCGTAGAGATTAGATCTAGGAGGACGAGGGATTTTTGAAGGCACTGACAAACAACACCACTCAGTTCTGAAAATGTTATATGTGTCAAAGTTGAAAGACAATGATAATGCAATGTAATGCTTTGTTTCTCTTTGGGTCACTGATTTTTTATTAGTCCCAGAATGACTTGTGGTCCAGAATGCTTAGTTATCTGTCATATGTGATTTGTGGGCTATCTGCTAAGTCCCGGACCTTCTGTTTAGATCACTGTCTATTATCTAGGCCGCCAAACGAGCTGAACAAAACAGGCTCAACAAGGGTTTACTTTGTGCAGTACTGCAGTCCGGGTTAAACAGATCAGAAAACACAAAACGGGCCTGGGATCAGACCCGACCCAATAACGTGATCTCCCAGAATATCGCGCATGACAGCATGCACGCACTGCACGTGGAACGTTCGAGGAAAGGAGATTGCGACACGTGTATGATCGGGTGGTCAGAAATTTGAGTGAGACCACAAAAATTTTCACTCAAGTGACCCATAGTCCCATTCTTTTATAATCAAGATTCCAGCTCAGGTGCTATTTGTTCTCAATTAAGATTGCTTTTTTCCGATTAGTCAAGATTGGTTTCTATCTCTCAAACAACATTGGTTTCTCATCTGGTTGTTCCTCTAAAACGATATCAACTAGGACTCACCTACCCCTATACCTATGACCACAAAAATTGCAGTTGACGACATATTCATCCATAAATCGAAAAGTTTGCTTGCACTAAGAATCGCATCTGCAATCCGTGCGAGTATTCCTATTTCCTTGGGAACAAATAGGTAGTGATTAACTCTGAAATTCATAATTATTAAATTATTAAAATATTTAATTGAGGCTCAAAAACAAGTACATCTTGATATTTACAGATTATGAATTTTGAAGTTCATAAATCATTAAAAAGCAATAACCGAGACTCTAAACTGGATACAATACGATATTTATTAATTATGGATTTTGAATTTATTAATTATGAGAAAGTTATAAGTGAGACTCCAAACTAAGTATAACTTGGTACTTATTAATTCTAAACTTTTGAATTATTAAATCATGGAAAACATAAAATTGAGGCTCCAAAATACCTAATATAACTTGATATTTACTAATTAAGAATTTCAAATTATTAAATCGTGAAAAAACTATAGCTTTCCCTCCATATTAATTACAATTTCGTAGTTATCAATTCCAAATTTATGAATTTATTAAGGAAAATACTGAATTGACACTCCAACATAAGTACAAATATTATGAAAGTAGTAATATACAAAAGTAGCGGAACAAATATTACCACATATTCTATATACATTTTTTAATCAGTAATTCTTTAATTGTGAATAAAGAAGATTATTTTATTTTTAGAATAGTAAAACAAAGTTTGTGTGTAACTTTTATCGTAATTTAATAATACTGTATTAAAAAATAACTAAATTTTAGTATTAATAATATTTGCCCGTGCAACACATGTTAGCGATTAGTGCAAATAATTTGTATAAAATGTTTTGGCACTGTTTAAAATTCATCAAAGTGATTAAGAGCAAATTTGTTCAATAAAATTCTTGCACGTGAGTGGAAAATATAAAATCACTTGGACCAAGTTAAGTGGACCGTAGGTACAACAAAGAGGCTCCACAAAAAGTTTTGACTTGTCTATGCAGATGTCGACACATTTTGCAAGGGATGTTTTTAGAGTACCTCTACGTGACCGGGAATCGTTTATTTTAATAGATCCAACAGACCAGGTGTATTTCTACTGGCCCTGATAGATTGTGTAGTAGTGCAGTAGCATGGTATTTCAGGAAAAAAAAATACATGGCATTGATGGAAATATGTACTGATGATGATGAAGAGTTTAGTATGTAATCTATATCTCAAAGTTTACATTGCCTTCCCGTGTGAACGAAGGGAGAAAAGGGAGTGGAGACTAAGACGGCATGGCTAGGGTTGGGCTACTTGGGTGCCACCGCCGCCACCACCACCACTGCACTGAAGCCGCCCCAACTCTAGATCCTCCCCCATGACCCTCATCGGGCCACAGCGGATGAGGGGAAGGGGCACATCTCTGGCGAGCGTTCCCCATTAGATCCCACCATCCCGCCGTTCTCTCATGGAATTGGTGATGGCGGATGGACTTCGGCGTCAACGGTTGGAGTTCTTCCATCGCGGCGTAGACGGCGGGAGCTCCACCTTCAATGCGGCTGCTTGCTGGCCGGTGACAGCCACGGCTTCTCTCACGGCGTGAGCAGGCGGATCAGGGCAGCATGGTGGACGCGCTCTGTGCGTCGGTCCACTCTCTCAAGACACACCCCCGCGGCACCTTCTTCTTCCTCTCCTCTGCGCGTCCCCCCTCCTCGACGAGATCACCACCAATGGCCTGGATGGGAGGGGAGTCACCGGATGGACTAGCACATCGAGGCCGTCACCCTCACCTCGTCGGGTTCGCTGGCCCTTGCCTCCATCTCGCCACCTCCCCTCTGTCTAGGCCTCCCTCATCGGTGAGCAATCAATACATTTGTGTGTAGTTCATTCATTATTATCAGTGAAAGTTCCTGAGAATGAGAATAATCAGTGAACCTTAGTCTCTTTGAATCAGTAGAAAATTTCAGAGAATGAGAATGAGAATAATCAGTGAATAATTTTGGTCTGAACCTAGGTCTTTCAATCAGTATGAACCTTAGTTGTTTTGGACTAAAATCAGCATGAACCTCATGCTTAATCTTTTAAGCTTAACCAAGATTCAGACCAAAACCGCCGAAGAGAATCAGTTAGGTTGTCGATCTAGATGGTATGGAATACTTTTGGGGGGCCAAATACCCAATTTTGTACCAATGAGGGTTAAGTAGACGAACCTTGATACTTGATGGGGTTAAGTAGACTTCACATGCATATTCTTGATGGCATACTACAACTGCTAATATGTTTTACATCATTAAAGTTGGGATAGATTGTGAACGTTTTATCAACTGTGGCTCTTGAATTATTTAGTATACATAAGGTTAAGTTTGCACTCTTAATTTCCTTAATAACTAGAAAAAGGATTAGTTTGTTGATGTTGTTCCATAGATATATATTTTCTTATAGCTCCCCCATGTAATATTTTGTCTTAGCTGCAAAAATAAACTGTTTAATGTGATTAATCTGTCCAAAAGTAGCAGAATAACAGTACAGTACTTTGGATTGTATAAGCCACTACTACCTTCATCCAAGTAGTAGGGGCTTATATGCATGTTTAGTGTACAAAAATTAGTCAAATTATATGCATGTTTAGTGTACAAAAGTTGCCTTCAATAGATTGATACTCAAATTACTTTTTAGACGATTTTAATTTTATAGCAATTGGCAATATATTGATAGAGAAATCAAAGGTCAAAATGTACTTTTGAAAAGTTTGTCCTCCCAAAACACAACTTACATTGATGGACAGAGGGAGTACTCTATATTATGAAATGATGATTTACTATGAGAACAGATTAAATTGATGAAACTAAGTGAGTAACACATATTCCAAAAAAAACCATGCTGAATAGTTTTGGACTCTTAATTGCTGCTTAGTACACTACACAAATTGATTTTCTTTGTTTTATAGGCATATCAAGATGCATAGCATTAATGATCCCGTCATTACATAAGTCTTGTCTTTTCATTTTACACAAGCTTATGTTTATTTGGGATTTGAAACAAAATCAAATGAATAACGAGGTCCAATTTCCCCTCTATCACCATTATGCATTTTGTAACCATTTTGTTCGATACATGATGATCTTGGTAGGTGTGAAATATTCCTTTTAACTAAATGTTGCAAGTGAAACAACATAAGGGAAGCATATAGCTTTAGGTATTTCTTACTTTTATATGAAGGGCAACTAAATATAATAATTTTGTAGGGTTCACTCATCAACATGCAGTTTGGACCAACGTTGCTGTTCCTTGAAGGCGAAAACCCATGGGTATGATACTCAAGAAATAGAGACTGCTTTTGCGTTAATCTCAGTGAAGGTGAGTCGGTTGACTTTGTATCAGTAACGATTGGGGCCAAGAGTGACTAAAAACTTGCAGCTTCCTTAACCTTGTTGTGGCAAACTTGGATTGTAATAAATAAGTCTTTGTACTTTGTACTTGGCCATGGAGGATGCTCCACAGCCGTGCAGTGCAGTTGTTTCACATTTTGTTTCTTCTCTCTGTTATTTTAGCACTAGGGGTTGATTTCCCAGCCACAACGATAGAGTGGCTTCTCTGTTTATTTTTGGTGAATGAGAATTGGGAAAACAAGACTCCACTTCTTAATGTTCAGCTCTAGTTTCTGAATCGTGTGGTTCCTGGTTGTAGTTATGGTTTTGATTCCAGTGCATACGCATCGAAATGGAGCCTTTGTCTCCTTCCTGTACAACGGCAGAGGAGGCGAATTCAGTCCTTGACTGAGAAAAATAATTGAAAATATAGAACGGACATTTGGTTTCCTACTACGAAAAAAGCATGCATTCAGCATGTCTGTATGCCAGATGTTGAGAATAAAATCGTGCCATTGAAAGGATTAGTGGACGCATGAGCTGGGAGCCTATTAGACCATTAACGGGTTGCTTCTTTGGGGTTTCTCAGTTCCGTTAAGTGTTAACCCAATAAGCTCACACAACACAGAAAAGGCAGAACATGTAACTTTCTGCTACTTGGAAAGTTGGAATCCATTATCATGCCATCGTACATGAAATTCATAAATTGAACATTATGAATAAGTTGCCTAGCAGCTCCACGTGAAAAAATATGTTCTTAAAAGGCTCGTATCACAGAAATTGAACTCCTATTGTGCTATTTTGTCGTCTTTTCGGCACCCGTCAGTTTTTTGTATTTCGGGATTACAGTGTTTTCGTTCAGTATGAAACCGACCAAAATTGCTGCTAGCTTGCGTCTGAAGACGCCTATATCAACCTGTATAGTAGGTAGATGCAGTTTTTAAAGCCATTAAATTTTGATATAACAACATTATAGTCATGCTTTGAAAGTATATTGTGTACCTATGTGAGCCTTCGAGACATCCTCGATTCATCCCAATACTCCATGAACTTCAGTAAGTACAGACCACGTAAAGAGCTATAGTAAAGATAGATGGTCAATAACACAACAATTTATAAGAAAGAAAAATACATTTCTATCCATAAACAAAACTATAGCCATCTTTCTGCTTTGGTATCCATGGCACACTGAATACAGGCCAAGTAGATAAATTGAAATCCAGTCAAATTGTGTCGTTAGTTTTTTCACTGTATCCAGATAAATCAAAATCTCTCTCCATTCCTTTAAGCTTTGCACACATAGGATATTGAATTAACAACGAAGAATGAAAAGGCATTAAGTAGTAGAAATCAGTATGGGTGGTAAGGAGTCACCACTAATATGAGTTCCGTGTCTTGTTTACCAGTGCTAGGTAACGAGTCTAGTAGCTGAATCTAGCGTTGCTTAACATGGACCACAGCCAAGTACCAATAATTTTTATTTCTATTAATTAGGATAAAGATCTGCATGTTCAAATGTTTGATTAGATGTCTTCAATGTTCAGAAAATTATAATGAACTGAATTAAATAGAATTATCAGATCGTTCTGGCTAATTTGATTTGCTGTTCTTTCGATGAACCCAATTTCCAATTGTCAGACAATGATCTCTCTTATGCTCTCAATGGATATTTTTGCGGTGATAAATGTTTTCATCATATACACTTTTTTGTGAGATAGCTCTTCGTGGTATTTGTACTCCAAGTGCATGATGTATGTGTCGATGATTTACATTTCGAACAAATTAGTATGTAGAACAAAGAGAATCTCATGGTACAAGAAAGGTTCAGTGGGACCTTACCTTGTCACTGACGTATTTTGCATTGCCATTGGACAAGAACCGATTCGTCAACGTTTGCAATTGTTCCCTTGTTAGGTGTAAACCTTCCATTCTCACCAAAACACTGTTTGCCAGTGAGGTGTTGACATAGTCAATGAGGAATTGATCCTCTTTGGTGCATGAAAGCTCTGCATTGATTATGCCATTAAGCAAATAGCTGCAAATAGAAAAGGTTTAGTGAGAAAAAATAAAATCATTTGTTCGAGGCATACCTTCAGAGTCTTTGGGGGGGGGGGGGGGGTTCGAGTTTCCTTTTGTTTTTTTTTGGGTTTGGTGAGTACACAAAGTCGCTATTTAATTGAACCGTTGATGTAAGGACCCTTCCTGTTGTACACACCTGTTTTGCAATCGGCGAGTTATTTGTTTGTGGATGCTTCTTGGCCTGTTCTCGCAAGTTATCAATAATTTTTATCACAAAAAATGTATTATCTGGGCAAATATTAAAATTCTGTCAGCTTGTACCTTTAGATCGGGGGATGATGCCTGTGGCACAGCATGGTTTTTGTTGGACTTCAGCTTTGGGCTTTGGCTGCTGGTCTGCAGTACGGATGGAGTTCATATATGTGCAAAATGTGGTGTGTCTAACAATATATATGATTTACCTCAGACTCATCGGATGAAACGACTTGTGCCAACCTCTTGTGGTTTGATTTTCGTGTCTTCAGATACTATTGATCGATGAGCATGCACAATTGATACATTGAAATAGTTATTTTATAATAAATGATAGCTGTATTTTCTCAAGTCATACCTGAATTTCTTTTGTTAAATTTAACATTTCAGCACTCATTGTTTGAAGTTGCATCCGAACCTCGGCCCATTGTGTTGCATATGCTTTTGTATGTTCTTGTATGGAAATCAAAATACAAAGATATCATCTATAAATTTTTGAAATAACAACTATAACAAACAATTTCGTATGTACCATGTTACAAGTGTTGCGCGATTTATTGGCATGGGTTTCATAGCCATCTGCATCAGTGAACTGTTTGTAGGCACAAATCGGAAGTTTGATATCATCGGCTATCTATTTTTCAAACATGTGAACCAAATGTTAATAGTAGTCATTATACAAATTATGTGTACAAAAATTAGAACATGTGAGTTGCCTGTCCTACTCCATACTTGATCTTTTCACGCTTTCTCGCCTTTTTCTCATCCTAATATTGTAGCGGTGGTCTCTCACATCCAGTGTAATCTATGATAGGATCTATGTAACTCACCCGAACCTTCTCCCAAGACCATAGCTGCAAGAAATTTGCGAAAGAAAATTGTGAAATCACATATTGCAAAAAAAAAAAAAGCAAACCATAACTTCAATGGAATTTTAGATTGATCTGTAAGAAAACTAGGTTGCCCTGAAGATTAGCTTTTCCATCCCTATAAGTAGCGATAGACTTTTTCAAATAGTTTAGGGTTAAGCTAGCCCAGTTGGTTGTCTTTATGTCTGCTACATTGAGTAGTAGGTTGAGGTAATCTGCTTTGATGTATCTTTCAGTAGCAGGGCATAGGATTAGACCAATTGTGTAGAGCACAAACTGCCTTTTAAAGTGGTCATCGCAAGTTTTGTTTGCATCCAACGCTTCCCGCTAGGCTGAAAGGGTTATCCTAGTTCCTTTTTTGTCTTTATATAATGCGAATAGATCTGCCTGTTTTACTTATGGGACTATAATATCACTTGGTTTTTTGACTGAATCATTTTGCTTTTCCTATTGGGCTTCAAGATCACTTTGTATTTCCTTTGGATCATTCTGTTTTTCCTTTCAGCTTTGAAGACCATTCTATTTTTCCTATAGGGCTTGTATATCAGTCTTATTGTATTGTGGGGCTTCAAATAATTCGGTACCTTCTGATGGCAGGCCAAGTAGATGGTTGACATCTTCGATTGTTATTTTTACCATGGTTTTATTTGTATTGAAAGATTCCTTTTGCACGTCATAGTATTATGTAATATGCTTGTATAAAATTCAGCGAACTAGAAATTGTTTCATTGTTAATAAGCCCCCAAAGCCTATATCTTCAATGGTTTGCCTCTGATTTATGTTCAGAGTCTCAATGAATTTTGAGCATGTAACCGGCGAGCATACTTGCATATCCTGTTATAACAAACGTAAAAATTTAGTTTATTAGTGTATAGTGGATGACGAGTACCGAGCCATCCATCGTTACTTACCTGGTTGTTGACTCGAGTCGATCTTGGCGGCGACTCATAGTGGGTGTTTATTCTATAAATATTGTTCTATATCACAGAATAAAGCGTATTGTACTGAGATTAATTAATGTATACCGAAACACACTGATGCATGCATCTACGATGGATATCAGAAGACTCACAGGAAGAAAATAGCAGTTCGAGGGATGTCCAGGGCCGCGTGCGCGTGTCGGATTAATCTATGCGCTGCGGCCGCGTGTATCTTCTGTGCAACCGCGATGGAACTGCTCCGTATCTTCTGTGCGCTGCGGCCGCGTGCGCGTGTAGGATTCTCGGCGGCCGCGTGTGATTAGCAGCGGCGTCGTGTGATTGGTTGGCCGCGGCGACCGATTAGCAGCGGCGTGTGATTAGCGGAGGCGTGTGATTGGTTGGCGGCGGCGACGTGCGATAACCAGAGGCGTCGAGGGATTGGGAATGCGATTGGCTGCAGCGTGAGGAATTCTAATCCATCGACATGGGCTGCTTACCTCTTACTCCATAGTAAAAGGGCCTCCATGGTATTAGTACGTACAGGGCCTCCATAGTTGTAGTTTCTAGGTCTTTTGTACTAGTACGTACGTGATGATTAATTATATATGAACAGTGCCATTACCGATCGTATTAATATATCTAACTATACTAATTTATGGCAGCGTCATTCTAAAGTCGTCAAAAGACAGTTAGATTATTAAATAGAAAAAATCCCGACCGTCTTGAAAGTGTTTCCGTACCAGTATTATATATGAATGGTATTGTTATCGATCGTATTAGTGCATCTAACTGTACTAATTTATGGAAGCGCCGTCCTAAAGTCACCAAAAGACAGTTAGATTATTAAATATTAAAAATCCCAACCGTGCTGAGAACGTTTCCATACAAGTATTATATATGAACAGTATCATTACCGACTAATATATTAGTGTATCTAACTATACTAATTTATGGCAGCACCGTCCTAAAGTCACTAAAAGACAGTTAGATTATTAAATAGGGAAAATCCCGACCGTGCTAAGAGCGTTTTCGTACAAGTATTATATATGAACTGTACTAATTAGTGTAGGATTAGTGTACTAATTAGTGTACTAAAGCATATATAAACGGTGTCGACAGAGGCCCATCACATGAGGTACGGCCCAATTAGTGTAGGATTATCCCTCGTTGCCCTATTAATTGGTCTCCCTCGTTGCCTTGCTACGCTGCACCGTAATCCCTCGTTGCCCTAATCGATCTCCCTCGTTCTCCCTTGTTAGCTCGCTGCACAGGGCAAAGCACTCAATCTCCCTTGTTGACGCGTTGCACAGGGCAAAGCAAAGTAGTTATCGATCTTCCTTCTCCCTGGTTGCTGCGCTGCATAGGCCAAAGCAGAGTACTAATCGATCTTCCTTCTCCCTCGTAGGCACCCTGCACTGTATCACCCACATGGAACACGCATCGTCGGCATCCGGTCGTCAACCGCGGCACGAGCCATCCCCGACTACTAGGGCGACTACTGTTACGACAGATGGACAGAGCCCTAATATTCTTTCCACGGCAAAGATGCTGGAGGTACGTGTGTGTTTTCATATATACGGTCAATCATGCATGTGTGTGTTCATATATTATATATTCTGTACATGGAGATTTATTATTTTTAAACGAGAAGTATTGATTTTAATTCTTAATTTTCAGGTTTCAGGACTACAGAACCGGATTCACTCTGATGTACTTAATAAGGTGTTACAAAAAGTAATCATGGTTACTAATGAAGTGAATGATTTGAGGACACAAACTGATCAAGGGTTGGGCAACATCGAACATATCCAACAATTGCAAATGCAGCAATTGCGGTATGTTGTAAATTCCATGAATTATTGCACAAGAATAATAAATTTGCATGATTGCAGACCAGGTAAACTGAAATTAAATTTACAGGATTTAGCTTATGGGGTAATAAGGTATCCATGTAAAAGACAAATATCAGTCAATCCCGCTAACTCCATCACAAAGCGGGTACGCGGACTTGATGATAGAGCATGCAAACCAAAAAAAAATATGATTATGCTGAAAGGTCGTTTGTAGATGGTACAATGGACTACAATTTCGTGTGCACCTTTGAGGATAAAATAAGTGTAGTGGACATAACATATTTAGAACGTACAAAGACCCTCGCCCATATCGACGATGTTGTGCTAACCAAAGTAGACTTGGAGTGTCTAACAAAACAGTATGCTTACGATGACGACTAAAAATCGATCAAGCCAGAGGTATGTACTTTCCATTATGATCATTATTGTCATATTGTAAGTTAATAAATCTAAAATACTATATGTCGGCGAAATGGGACAGGGGTCCCACATGCCCTGAGGACGCGTGGGTCTTTGGCCACGGCAGATCCCCGGGGGGCCATCTTTCTACCGGGCCCGGGCACGAGCCCGGGGCGTCGTCGCTCCTTCGACCCCGGGCTCGTCCCCGGGAAGCCATCACCATCGGCCCCGGGCACGTCCCCGGGGCGTCCTCTATATCAGCTCGGCCCCGGGGCCTCGTTGGCCTCGGGCCCGTGCCTCGCCTCCGGGCGCCACCACCTTACTCCCTGCTCGGGGCCCACCTGTCGGCCCCCGGCAGACTCTGCGCCAGCCCTCCAGACAATGAGGTGATAGGGCGCCTCCCGCCTGTCTCCCGACAGCATCCCGACAGCGTCTCCAGGAGACGCTGCTGTCACATCTCCGTACTCCAGCCGCCCGCAGCCGAGCGGCAAGACGACCAGACCAGCCACCCTCGGCGGCCGAGCCGACACCACCTTGACGTCCAGCCGCCCACAGCAGACCACGCTCTGGCCGACCGCAGCAGCAGAGCCAGACGGCGACTGGACGTCCCTCCGGCGCGGCGCGGCAGGCGGCGGCGTGCGTACGAGCGGCAGGGCAGATGACAGAGCTTCCTCTCCCTCTTCATGTATTGGCACTATGGACTCCCCTCACCTATAAAGGAGGATCCATGCCTCTCTCTCTCGGCAGACTGAGTTCCAGCCTCAGGCCACCCAGGCCAGCTCTTGCTCTCGGCTCTCTCTCTCAGAATCTCAAGTCCCCGGGCTAGCTTCCAAGCTCCCCGCAGGGTCCACTTTGTAACCGCAATCCCACATTCATCCACCACAGATAGCAAACCACACACACAGGAGTAGGGTATTACGCTCCGGCGGCCCGAACCTGTATAAATCCTCGTGTCCCCCTTGCACGCGCTGTTCATCGTCTTCCCCACGTGATCTCCACAGTTCGGACGGTCCGGACCGTGTTCAGACGGTCCGGACCCCTATCTTCCAGCTCGGGCCCCTCTGTTTCTGCCCCGAGCGCTGATCTCTCTTCTTCCGCTTGACGCCGGCTTCACCTGAGAACCACTCCCCTGGCCGAATCTCAAAGGGGGGTCTCCTGACTTCCCGCCGTCGGAGTTCCATCCTTCGACAGCTGGCGCGCCAGGTAGGGGGAGTTTCCTTTTCAGGTGGTACGTCGGCGACTCCAACACCGACGCACTCCATGGCGGAAGGCCATTGTCCGCGGAACTCCGACAACGGTCACGGCGACCTCCGTGACTGGTTGCACCGGACGCAGGCTCAGGAGGACGCCCGGACCACGATCGAGCGGCAGCGTGAGCGGCGCGCGAACGCCGCCGCAAGTCCTGGGGTCCCCGACCCGGGTCCTGAAGAGGAAGGTAAGCTTTCACGTTTTGTGCTACGGCGGAACAGGAGGAAGCGCCAGAAGGCCAAGGCGGCCGCCGAGAGCTACGCCGTGGCGGCTACAGGCAGCCCCCGGAGCGATGTCGCCCGCAGCGGCAATGGCGGCAGCAAGCAGCAAAGGGCCGCGCGCGCGCCGCCCCCGCCGGCAATGGCCCAGAAGTGGTGCCCTCTCCACCAGACGGACTGGCACGGCATCGCGGAGTGCCGCGCCGTCCGGCGCTCAGCCAAGCGTGTCGAGCCGGCCTTAGTTCGGGGATGGTGCGCCTACCATGACACGGACCGGCACGACATCACGGAGTGCCGCGCCGTCCAGGGCGTCGCCGAGCGTCTCAAGCCGGCCGCAGCCCGTGGGTGGTGTGCCTTCCACGACACGGACCGGCACGACATCACGGAGTGTCGTGCCGTCCAGCGGATGGCCGAGAGCCTCGAGCCGGCCGTAGCCCGGAGGTGGTGCGCCGTCCACGAGACGGATTCGCACGACCTCGTGGAATGCCGCGCCGTCCACAAGTTGGCCGAGCGCGTCAAGAAGTCCCGGCAGGAGCAGTAGCGGGCGCGAGCTCGCTCCCTCTCGAGGGACCTGAGCCCGTGCGGTAGGAGCCCCTGGATCCCGGGCTCATAAATAGCCTCGGTCGGAGCCTGTCTCCCGAGTGCGCATCTACCCCCGGTCGGAGCTATGCTCCCGGGTGCGTACCTAGCCTCGGTCGGAGCCTGGCTCCCGAGTGCGCATCTACCCCCGGTCGGAGCTATGCTCCCGGGTGCGTATCAAGCCCCGGTCGAAGCCCTTGGCTCCCGGGTGCGTATCTAGCCTCGGTCGGAGCCTGGCTCCCGGGAAGCATCGACTGTATCGGTTCTGGTCCGTTGGTCGGCTTTTGGCTTAATGAAAATCTCCCCTCCTTTATCAGAAGAAGTCTTCCCCATTCCTTTGCCTTAGGGTACGACTGCCCGGACTCCATCGGACGCGATGACGAGTCTGGGCGGATCGTTCCGACCCAGTCCGGGGCCTCCGGGTCCAGGACACACATAGGGTACGACTACCTGGACTCCGTCGGACGCGATGTCGAGACCGGGCGGTTCGTCCCGACTCAGCCCGGGGCCTCCAAGTCCCGGTGTGATAGTCCGGACCACGCCGCCCTGTCGAGCGCGAGTCCGGGCAGGCCGCTTGTTAACGCCAAAATTTGGCACGGTTCACATTGGATTTGGTTAAGGAAAGAAGATATATCAGCCGTTGGAAGCTAATCAGAAGAAGCCAGATTCAGGAAGGAATCGTGAGGACCACGACATGGCAGTCAATTATCTTATCTACTAATTAGGTAGTTTTGATAATTTTTAGGAAACCTGATCTCGTATCTGATCGGGGTTTGTTAGTTTTCCTTTTATAATTAGGAAACTTCTGTTTCGTGTCCTATTAGGACTGTACCAACTCGGGGTATATATACGTATGCCCGGGTGCCTTGTAAATCATCAATCGATCAATTAAACTTCGGCGCATCGCCAACCTTTCGACGGGTTCTTGCTTCTCGAGCGGGGCTGCATCGGTTAGGTCCGAACTCCTGCGAGAGGGTAAGACTCGTCACCCCTTACCCAGGTGTATCTGCCCTGTCTACGGCTGCATCGGTTCGGTCCGACCTCTTAGGCCGATCAGGTATACCACATCACGCGTGCGTAGATCTTATCAGTTTACTGGGGGCGATTTATCATCAGTTCGTGCTGCATCGGTTGGGTCCGACCTACTGAACTGCCAGCGATAAATCGTTCCTGCTAGGCTGATGGTTTTTGCGCAAGCGTCTTATCGGAATGTATAGCCGGTAAGTTATTTTCATCACAGTTGCATTAGGTCTATCGGCTCGTTGAGGTTCCTTTACTATTATCGATCTGTGCTGCATCAGTTAGGTTTGAACTACTAGATCGATAATAATAGATTTATCCTTGTCGGGCTGATCGGTGTATATGCGACGTTCTATCGGAGTGCTTAGCCGATAGGTTATCTTTTTATAAAGCCGACTGTATTATCCTTACTGTTTTGGTCATCTATATTATCATCGGTTTTCTAGCCGATGCATATGTGTTTCCTCGGCAGTCGGCTGGCTTACTATTTTGCTTATCTATTGATAATCGGCTCCTAGCCGATGCACATGTTATACTGACATCTCGTCTATTTGCTCATAGCACTATCGGTTTCCTAGCCGATACACAGGTGCCATCGGCTATCGGCTACGAGGAGTCTATATCAACCCGTATCGGCCGATAGCCGATTGCGCAGTTGCTGCCGATCCGGGCACGAGGACCAACAAGGACCCGGACGCGAGTACAGGCAGGGGCCCGGGCACGAGCATAGCGGCATCGGCTGGAAGGAATCCGTATCGGCTTGCTGGCCAATTGGATCAGTAATCTAATTTCTTCATCTCCTTGTCAATTGCGAGGTCAAATTGACTGGCATGCCCGCGAACCTCAAATATTTTAGGACCTGCACTGGAGCTAAGCAGATCTCCCAGGCCTTCGTATGTTCAATCGCATCAAACCAGATCATCAGCAAGCTTTTTGGCACACCCGGCGGTTTTTGGTGCGAACATATTTTTGGCACGCCTGGTGGGACACGATCTTCATATTATCACAGTATATCCTATCGGCTGAATCAACACGTTTTTGACCCGGTGGGACTCAGAACTTCGACATGACTGGAAAGGAGGTCAGCAAAGATGATACAATCCCAGTTATAATGGAAGATTTGACCGAAGAACAAAGACAACAAGTGGAGCAGAACATTGATGATTTTCGGAAGCTTTGTCTAGAATCCTTCGGTATGACAGATCAAGGGCCGATTCAGAAGTCAGAATTGCCAAAACCTGTTCTGGTTGGTGAATCGAGCCATATATCGCCTATGAGTTCACAGAAGCCGATCCAAGACATGTTTAATGAAGCAGTTCATCATGCGTTGACCGATCAATCTGGGATATTGGTGAACACATTACAGAGCTTGATCAAGAAGGCAGTGGAGCCGATTCAAATACCCGGGGGGCATCAACAGAATTATTCAGAAGCTGTTCCTGAGTACAATTATCAGAGGGAATATCAGAATCAGAATCGGCTACAAACTCCACCTCTGCGTTATCACGACGAAGATCCAAGAGAAGAAGATTTATCAGCAAGAATCATAGAGGTGATGAGAGAGCAATTCGGTCTAAGACCGAAGAAGGAAACATTTATATATCGGCCTCCATATCCAGATTGGTTTGATAGAGCTCCGTTGCCGCGTCGATACAGAGTACCAGACTTCTCCAAATTCTCAGGGCAAGATGATGTATCTACAGTGGAACATGTCAGCCGGTTCTTGGCTCAATGTGGAGAGGCATCGGCTGTAGAAGCTTTGAGGGTTAGACTCTTCCCGTTATCATTATCCGGATCGGCCTTTGCATGGTTTTCTTCATTGCCACCTAACTCAGTTCGAGGTTGGGCCGATCTGGAAAAGCAATTCCACAAGTATTTCTTTATGGGAAGTCGGGAGATGAGTTTGATAGACTTAACATCGGTAATACAGAAGCCGGAGGAATCAGTCGCAGAATATATCCAGCGGTTTCGTAATGTTAGAAGCCGATGTTATAGTTTAAGTCTGGACGATGCACAGATGGCCGAGTTAGCATTCCAAGGTTTGTTGGCTCCGATCAAGGAAAGATTTTCATCAGAAGACTTCAAGAGCCTAGCACACCTACTACAAAAGGTATCGGCTCATGAAAGCCGATTTCAAGAGGCCAGGAAGGAATGATGAGGCCCAAACAGAAGAAGAATTTCGAAGTTTGATAACAAACTCCGAAATTGGGGGGCATGTGTTAACGCCAAAATTTGGCACGGTTCACATTGGATTTGGTTAAGGAAAGAAGATATATCAGCCGTTGGAAGCTAATCAGAAGAAGCCAGATTCAGGAAGGAATCGTGAGGACCACGACATGGCAGTCAATTATCTTATCTACTAATTAGGTAGTTTTGATAATTTTTAGGAAACTTGATCTCGTATCTGATCGGGGTTTGTTAGTTTTCCTTTTATAATTAGGAAGCTTCTGTTTCGTGTCCTATTAGGACTGTACCAACTCGGGGTATATATACGTATGCCCGGGTGCCTTGTAAATCATCAATCGATCAATTAAACTTCGGCGCATCGCCAACCTTTCGACGGGTTCTTGCTTCTCGAGCGGGGCTGCATCGGTTAGGTCCGAACTCCTGCGAGAGGGTAAGACTCGTCACCCCTTACCCAGGTGTATCTGCCCTGTCTACGGCTGCATCGGTTCGGTCCGACCTCTTAGGCCGATCAGGTATACCACATCACGCGTGCGTAGATCTTATCAGTTTACTGGGGGCGATTTATCATCAGTTCGTGCTGCATCGGTTGGGTCCGACCTACTGAACTGCCAGCGATAAATCGTTCCTGCTAGGCTGATGGTTTTTGCGCAAGCGTCTTATCGGAATGTATAGCCGGTAAGTTATTTTCATCACAGTTGCATTAGGTCTATCGGCTCGTTGAGGTTCCTTTACTATTATCGATCTGTGCTGCATCAGTTAGGTTTGAACTACTAGATCGATAATAATAGATTTATCCTTGTCGGGCTGATCGGTGTATATGCGACGTTCTATCGGAGTGCTTAGCCGATAGGTTATCTTTTTATAAAGCCGACTGTATTATCCATACTGTTTTGGTCATCTATATTATCATCGGTTTTCTAGCCGATGCATATGTGTTTCCTCGGCAGTCGGCTGGCTTACTATTTTGCTTATCTATTGATAATCGGCTCCTAGCTGATGCACATGTTATACTGACATCTCGTCTATTTGCTCATAGCACTATCGGTTTCCTAGCCGATACACAGGTGCCATCGGCTATCGGCTACGAGGAGTCTATATCAACCCGTATCGGCCGATAGCCGATTGCGCAGTTGCTGCCGATCCGGGCACGAGGACCAACAAGGACCCGGACGCGAGTACAGGCAGGGGCCCGGGCACGAGCATAGCGGCATCGGCTGGAAGGAATCCGTATCGGCTTGCTGGCCAATTGGATCAGTAATCTAATTTCTTCATCTCCTTGTCAATTGCGAGGTCAAATTGACTGGCACGCCCGCGAACCTCAAATATTTTAGGACCTGCACTGGAGCTAAGCAGATCTCCCAGGCCTTCGTATGTTCAATCGCATCAAACCAGATCATCAACAAGCTTCTTGGCACACCCGGCGGTTTTTGGTGCGAACACCGCTCCCGGTCGAGGATCTTCTCCTGGAGTCAAGAGTTCACTCCATCTCAAGGGACCTGAGCCCGTGCGGTAGGAGCCCCTGGCTCCCGCGCTCGTAAATAGCCCCGGTCGGAGCCTGGCTCCCGGGCGCATGTCTTGCCCCGGTCGGAGCCCCTAGCTCCCGGGCGCATGTCTTGCCCCGGTCCGAGCTTAACTCCCGGGGGCGTACTTAGCCCCGGTCGGAGCTTAGCTCCCGGGCGCAGCTCTAGCCCCGGGCGCAGCCCTTGGCTCCTAGGCGCATATCTCCCCCCGGTCCGGCCACGGAGAGCTCGCTCCCGCTGAAGGGATCTGAGTCCGAGGGAGCTAAGCCCGAGTCCCGGCAGAACCAGTAGCGGGCCAAGCACACTCGAAGCAACTCGGACGGTCCGAACCGTCGACAGACGGTCCGGTTGTAGCGACTCGGACCGTCCGGCCCTTAGGCGGACGGTCCGAATCCCGCTCCCGATCCAGAATAGCTTTGACAGGGCGCGAGTCCCGGACAGCATTGTCTCGGCAAGGACAGGTCCGGGGAAGTCGACCCGACGTGGTCCATGTCCTTACCCAGGCCTCCGTGCCCGGGCACATGGCAACAATACATATCAAGTCGCATTTCAGTCCGGGGCTCCCTGGGTCCCGGGCACATATTTGAGCCGAGGCACGGGTTCCCGAATCCGTGCCCCGGGTCCGACACCGAGGAGCCGAACCAGGGCGGCATCGCCAAGGCGAGTGCAGGCCTAGGAACGCGACACCCGGAATAGGGCGCGAAGCCCGGACAGCACCGCCCCGGCGAGAATGCGTCCGGAGGGTCGTCTCACATCCCATATTCAAGCCCGGGCCCCCGGAACCCGGTTTATAACAAAAACATATTCCAGTCCGGAGGCCCCCGGGTCCCGGACACATCCTCCACATGGCAGCCGGGGCCTCCGGGTCCCGAGCACATGCCGGACTCGGGCTCGCGAGGGAAGCGAGTCCGAGCTCCATCCCCGGGCACAACAAGCATCTCCACAGACCCATCTGTACAAACATCCTGTAAGTTGGGTAAACCCGGGCCAGCGCTGGACTTCTCCGGAAACTCAGCACTGGCCTGGGCCCCATGTATATACACTTTACATTAGCAATGTTTTTAATATCCTTCCCGGTCTCGTTCCCTTCGTCGTTTTCCATGTGTTGCGTAGCATGGGATGGACAAGGGAACGGACCGGATGCTCTCACAGTTTACCATGTGTAGAATAGATCTTTCCCCGGCGGTCCTGGGGACGATTCATATCACCCCAAGTCGGGCGCCCGGGGAGACATAGTTTCTTCTTGGTGTACCGGGCCGAAGCCATTCTGTCGCCAGATCTTCTTCGGCTCTCGGGCACAGCCCTACATCGACAAACATCGACCATCACAATATGCAGCTCGACAACCTCGACTTCCTCGAGGAACGAAGGTGGCGCGCTCCGCTCCGCGTCGCTCGTTACCAGCAAGGCCTCAAGCGCTATCTTTGGCGTCAGGTTAGGGCCCGATCACTTCAGATTTGGGGTTCGAATCTCCGCCGTATCTTCTTACGGGTCAGAATGAAATCTTCCCCCCGAGGGAAGGCCCCTCCCTGGTGATCGGAACTTCCCAACCGGGCTCAGTAAGACTGGGTGCATCTTCACAAATATCATCTGAAAACACATCCTGTAAGTGCCTCTAAACCTCAGCAGTGACCGAGGCCGAGCCCCATATGTATTCGCTTTCCATAGTTATACTGTTATTATCGTTTCCGGGCTCGTGCCCTTATCCTTTCTTTGTGTCGCGATCGTGGCGATCTCCCCCCCGGGGCATAATCGGGTCGCGCCCATGCGGTGGCTGGGTTTTGCGCCTAAGCAGCTGCTCCCTACCAGCGAGCTACTGTATCCCATCTGCTAAACCCTGGACATCGTCTAAGCCCCGGCTTGCGGTGTCCCGCTCTGGTTGGCTTCGGGCTCGGTTTTTTCTGCTGCTAGGGGGTAGATTCCTTATGCGCAATCCTTTCCACCGCTCGGTCGCGACAACGAAGAGGCCCCTAGGAGGTGGTAGACGCAACAGCTCGCAGCATGGAATGGACAGGGGAACGAGCCAAGTGCTCTCACGGTTCATCATGTAGAGCCTGTTGTCGCGGCATCGCTGTGCCCCCTAGGCCAACGGTGCCCGGGGGCACGAAGGACCCCCGGATCCCGAAGACGGACAGGGGCTGAACCTGCAGGCCTTGCCGCTCCACAAGACTCGCGCCCCGGGGAACCGGGTCCCGGGGCGGGCGACCGTCGCGTTCGCTGCCCCCGAGGACCGAGTTCCCGGGGCAGGCGGCGGTGCCAGGGCCCGGACAGGGGCCATAGGCCCGACGGCTACTCGCAGCTGCTGGATCTCGCTGTCGGACGACGCCCGGCACTCGGCGTTCCCGGACACGAGGCTCCGAACACCAGCGACCTCCGAACAACACAATAAACCAAGGTACAAAAATATATGCATGATCATATACATATGCAAATACCTCTCTTTGTACAAGACAGGCAAAATCAGAGCGCAAGCACGAGCAAGACCTGGGTCGCACGGGTCGCGGTCACCGGTGTACTTCTGACCGGACCCCGGGCGACGTCAGAAGGGGAGCACTCGGGGGCATGGAGGGCCCCCGAGCCCCGAAGGCGGCCACGCATGGCGTCAGAAGGAGACCGGTGTCTCCCTCAACCTCTTCGCCAGGCATCAGCTCTACGAGACGGTCGCCGCGGTCGAAGAACCCTGCCTCTGGGGCAGCTGGCTCGACCACGGCCTCCCGCGACTTCCTCGCGAACTGCCGCGACTCCCACGACTTCCTCGCGAACTGCCGCGACTTCCCCGACTTCCTCGCGAACTGCCGCGACTTCCTCGACTTCCTCGCGAACTACCGCGACTTACTCGCAAACTGCCGCGACTTCCTCACGCGCGGTGAAATCACACCCCCGAGACGCGAGCCCGGCCTCTTCGGCCCGGACGCTTCCTTCTCGGGAGTATGTTTCCTTCTCTCGCGCCTCCATCTCGGACCACGCGCGAGAGGCTTCGTCGGCGGCTCGCCACGAAGAACTCGTTGGCGACCGTGCGGACAGTGGGCTGCCGCGTCGCGATCGCCGCCGCCGGCTCTTCCTCAACACTTTACCCCATATTTCCTTCCCGGACCCCGGGCCCCGGGCACATATCTTCCACATATCTTCCATATTTCCAGCCCGGACCCCCGGGACCCGGGCGCATGTCGCCCGTAGTTGTTCCCGACCACATGTCCAGGCTGCGCCACAAGTCATCAAACTCCACCAGCTCAAGATGAACCAGGCGGACCCAGCGTCCCCTCGTTTCTTCAAGGACGTGGCCCCGTTTCTGCCCGGAGCGGTTCCGGCCGAGCAACAGGGCCAGGGGCCACTGTCGGCGAAATGGGACAGGGGGTCCCACATGCCCTGAGGACGCGTGGGTCTTCGGCCACGGCAGATCCCCGGGGGGCCATCTTTTCACCGGGCCCGGGCACGAGCCCGGGGCGTCGTCGCTCCTTCGACCCCGGGCTCGTCCCCGGGAAGCCATCGCCATCGGCCCCGGGCACGTCCCCGGGGCGTCCTCTATATCAGCTCGGCCCTGTGCCTCGCCTCCGGGCGCCACCACCTCACTCCCTGCTCGGGGCCCACCTGTCGGCCCCCGGCAGACTCTGCGCCAGCCCTCCAGACAATGAGGTGATAGGGCGCCTCCCGCCTGTCTCCCGACAGCATCCCGACAGCGTCTCCAAGAGACGCCGCTGTCACATCTCCGTACTCCAGCCGCCCGCAGCCGAGCGGCAAGACGACCAGACCAGCCACCCTCGGCGGCCGAGCCGACACCACCTTGATGTCCAGCCGCCCACAGCAGACCACGCTCTGGCCGACCGTAGCAGCAGAGCCAGACGGCGACTGGACGTCCCTCCGGCGCGGCGCGGCAGGCGGCGGCGTGCGTACGAGCGGCAGGGCAGATGACAGAGCTTCCTCTCCCTCTTCATGTATTGGCACTGTGGACTCCCCTCACCTATAAAGGAGGATCCATGCCTCTCTCTCTCGGCAGACTGAGTTCCAGCCTCAGGCCACCCAGGCCAGCTCTTGCTCTCGGCTCTCTCTCTCAGAATCTCAAGTCCCCGGGCTAGCTTCCGAGCTCCCCGCAGGGTCCACTTTGTAACCGCAATCCCACATTCATCCACCACAGATAGCAAACCACACACACAGGAGTAGGGTATTACGCTCCGGCGGCCCGAACCTGTATAAATCCTCGTGTCCCCCTTGCGCGCGCTGTTCATCGTCTTCCCCACGTGATCTCCACAGTTCGGACGGTCCGGACCGTGTTCAGACGGTCCGGACCCCTATCTTCCAGCTCGGGCCCCTCTGTTTCTGCCTCGAGCGCTGATCTCTCTTCTTCCGCTTGACGCCGGCTTCACCTGAGAACCACTCCCCTGGCCGAATCTCAAAGGGGGGTCTCCTGACTTCCCGCCGTCGGAGTTCCATCCTTCGACACTATATATGTGCAAATAATTGACGCCTTCGACAAACATTTCGGACGTAGCAAACTTGTTAATTTGAAGGGAATAAACAATAGACAAACATACCTAGAGGTTTCTTCAGTTGTGTCAATTCTAATGACAGGTGTCTTTTATGATGGGGTGGATATCAGCAATGTAGAAAACATGAGACATACATCGGCTTGTATAAGATATTTGCGCTAGGACATAGTAATTTTTTGTGTGCTTAAGTTTTATAATTAATTGAACATGATAAGACATACACGTTCAATACTTATTTTACCTTGTAAGTTAACATGTCATCTTGAACTATGTAGGAAGATATCGATGAATTTAGAGCAAAGCTAGCAGCAATACTTTACAAGTCTCCATTAAACAAGATCCTGAACCATATAGAAGCTGCAACTGAGACAACTAATGACGAATCAGTTTCCGAAGAAATTTGATCATGATGTCGAATGTCATTTATTTAGCATATTAAAATTTGATGTGTTACTTATATTTGAGAGACCTATTGTGTAATTTTTCTAATGCACTACATTTTCTATTTTTTTTGTATTAGGGAGACCGTGAGATCAATTTAATTAGTGCTGCTGCTGCTCATTCATTGGATACTTTTATCATTATCGATGTTGATGGACTTTAGTTTGAAACCAGACAGAACAAATTGCTGCTATGGCTGCAATGTTGCCTGCACTTTGATTACAAGAAGAGGAAAGCAGAAAAGGACGTTGGCTTTGAGGGAAGGAGTAAAAAGGTAAAAGAAGCAGGCTGCGTTGTTCAGTTACGCATAGAATGATACAGAAACAGAACTTTGATTAATTATACAAACCGACAAGGTTCTAATACAACACTAGACTCAACTCACGCACACAACAGGCCTATGGCCATACACATACAACCAAAAGACGCAACTCTGCACCACAGGAACGGCCTAACTATAGAGTCGACCTAGAACTCGAAGCCTTCGTCTTCGCCCCAGTCCTGTGGATCGATGGCTTCCTCGATTTCACCTACAACTTCTTCCTGACCAGTTGAAGCCCAAAATATGCAAAATTGAGTACACAAATACTCCGCAAGCCATGTAGAGAAACTTATACTATTACAGAATATACCAAGGAGGGAACTAGCTTAACTCTAAATCTTATCAGTAGTTCACAAACAACCCATTTCATAAACGAGTTTAATTTTAAGGAGTTCATCATTTCATGCCATCATGTCACAATTTAAACCATTATTTCGAGCATACTCATGCCATTACTCTGGATTCACCCATAGACATATCTCCATTAACCGGGAGCACAGCGTATTCGAATACCAAACGACTCTGTAGCGTCTGCCCAGCTTTACCCGCACGATACCACAACCTGATCAGGGTTAAGGTAACAAAGTATACCACTGCTCCAAGATCATCTCTGTTCTGCTTAGCAGGTTATAGGACAAAGCGCCTATTGGCCTCAACTTGGCCTTCGCGAGGGTGTGCACCAACCTGACGACTCGTCCACCCACTATTGCACGACTAGGAGGAACACATAGTCCTCATATCACAAAGGGCACCGCAGCACCCACACTCACATAATTAAACAATCTCACCTCACTCAGTGGCTATTACACACGTTAAAGCCTAAAATACCAATACACTAAAAGACTATAGAAGTTCAATTCACCGAAGCAGTGCACACTAGGTCCGAATACCTCAATCGTGCGGATAGGCGCCAACTATGTCACTTATACTAGCACAAGGGGGTTATGTCCTTAGAAACTTTAAATAAACCATTTATCTCCAAATTCATCACATAAAATGATAACCTTGCATAGCAATCAGTGTGTTCATGATAATCATGATTAATCTAGGGTTATCAAGGATATATTAGGCTCAATTCATGGCATGGCAGAATATATAGCAATATAAGTTAACTGGTCACTACTATTTTGAAATGGTTTTTAGTAAAGCAACACATGCATGCTATATAGTACTTCCAGGGTAAGTACATCCATCCAAAATATTACCTAACTCTAGATTGGGTTCAATTGTGTTCAAAGGGTAGCCGTACAACTCGTCTCCTCCTACGGTTGCGAAGGCGTACACGTCAGCGACGAACTCGGACTCCTCGATCGGATCTACTGCAACGTGATCTATCGATACACAAGTAAAAATAAATAAGTGAATAACTCAAAATAAATGCCAAAAACTTAGAAAGCACACGAGATATTAAAAGAATTATAGAAGAATTTTGGGAATTTTCTGGAGTTGCGGAAAGCAGCAAACCCTAATGTTAGAATTACGGTTGCGTCAACAGATGCTCGGATTGCAACGAAACTAGCGCGGTTGGATTCAGAATAATTCAAGGAGTCCTTAAATAGGTCTCGGATTTTGGTTTTGAGGTCAAATGGTCATTGACTGAACTAAGAATTAAAGGATTTTTTGAATTATTTTTCTAAAGGAAAAGATGGTTGGTCGGTTTTTCTTCGGTTCTCTCTGGTTAACAGGCGGCGGTGGCGATTTAGCAGCGCCGACGATGAGGGAGGCGGCGAGGCAGCGAGGAAAGGCCGGTTCCGGTGTCCCCGAGGGGTGGCAACCCCATTCCCATGGTCGGCTACGGCCGGGGAGGCGTCGGCGGACCTAGCGACAGCGGGCAGTAGGTGGTTGTGGATGTGCTTCGCGGCGGCGGTGCTCCGGCGAGCTCTGGCGGGGGTGCGGTGGCTTGGAGGAACCGGGAGGCCGAGGGGAAGCCTCTGATGGTGGCGGTTGGGTGCGGGGAAGGCTAAGGCGGCAGGACACCGTGCGGTCGGCGGTGGACAGTATAGGGGTGGCGGCGTTGAGCAGCGTCGTCGAGGCCCCGACGGCGATTTCGCTGGGGTAAAAGAGGGGAAAGAGGAGTTTGATATGGAGGACAGTGATCACCTCAATTTTGAGAGATAGGCAACGATGGTGTCAAATTTTGAGCATTGAGTGGAGGTGGCCGAAGCTACGGCTCTGGCTTCCTAGCTCCGGTGGCGGCGGATGGTGGCGCAGAGGCCAGGACGGCTTCAGGGAGGATGAAGAGGATATGGAGGCGGCCACTTTCTCTATTGACGGCAGCCGGCGACGAGAGGCGCAGAGAGATAGAAGGGAGACAGAGAGCGGCGGCGGAGGATGGATGCGGTAGTGATGGCGGTGGCTAGCTGAGGCTAAGCTCGAGCTGTGGTTAAGCACTGTGGAGGCTTCGGGGTTGCTGAGCAAGGAGTCGACGCGTGGGCGGTGATGCAGCAGCAAGCAGCTACGTAGCTCGATTGGAAGGCGGTGGGCGGTAGCTGCATGGCTGAAGCAGAGCAAGGCTCTGCCTTGCGAGGCAGAGCAGGGAGGGAGGATGGGCTGGCTCAAGCCAGGGCTGGCCTGAGTTGGCAGGCCAGAGGGGAAGAAAAGAGAAAGGAAAGGAAAAAGCGGGCCGGACTGAGGAAATGGGTCGGTGACGAGAAAAAAAAAATAGGCCGGTGACTTGAGAATGGTGCGGACGAGTCCGCGAGGATATGTAAATTGGATATGCACTTTCAGACAGGGACAGGACGAAAAAGAAAAAAGAAAAGGTGAAATAAAAAGGAAAACGACAAACAACGAACGAACAACGACTTTTTAAAATGGAACAAAATGGTAAACTCGATGTGTGATTATCGAAAATTCACAAAATTAAAAATGGTTTTAAAACTTAGTGATTTTTAGGGCTGTTACAGGTGTGGACTCGGCTGGGAAGCGGATTAAAATTATCAGATGTTGCGTGTATATATAATCAATACAACATCGAGCCAACAATACAATGGGCAATAGTACAATAACAATAGAATGAACATGATTTGAAAGTCCATAATATAATAACTTAATAACATGTATAAGCCGTGGGCGTGTGGCGGCTGCTGCCTGCATCAGCGTCTACGGCGTATGAGCCTGAGTCATAAGAGAGAGTGTGTGTTAGGTTAACTAATAGATGGACTGGATGATGTGAAATGGGCCAGATAAAGTGGTTGCATAGTCTGACAAAATCGGATTATCCACCAAGCCGTCTACCAGATAATCCAATTGAAATGTCGGATAATCTGCATCCACCGAATATTACCGACACCGCATCTGGATCCAAATCCACATGCTACTATCTGAATCCAAATCCATATCCGCTGGATATCTACAAACCCTTATCATATCCTCACTTTGGATGGATTCGGAGCAGATCGGATCTGATATTATTTGATCTGTTTTCACCCCTACGTAGATTATTCCATCCCGTCCAAAATGTAAGCATTTTTAGAGATTTTCACATAAATTAAGGAAGTGGGTGGATTTGAATGGTGGAAGGTTGTGATTGATTAAGGAGAGAAAATAAGTGAAGAAAATAAAAAGCTATGTTTGGTTGAGAGGAGGGTGTCGGCGAAACGGGACTGGGGCCCCACATACCCCGGGGACGCGTGGACTTCGGCCACGTCAGCTCCTCCGGGGCCCACATTCTGCACAAGTGACGGCCGGCTATGGCCATTTTTCCGCTAAGTGCCTGGGGCCCGGGCGCTGCCCGGGCCTAGGCGCACCATCCCCGGGTCTCGCCCCCTGGTCCCGGGGCCCACAGCCTCGGTCCCAGGGCGAGTCCCCGGACATATTACTGGGACTCTCCCGAGCCCGGGTCTCGCCCCCGGGCCCGGGACCCACTGGCTCGGTCCTGGGACGCGTTCCTGGGGCACATTACTGGGACATTCCCGGGCCCGGGTCTTGCCCCCAGGCCCGGGACCCTCTGGCTCGGTCCCTGGACACATTCCCGAGGCACATTACTGGGGCATTCCTGGTCCTGGGTCTCGCCCCTCGGGACCGGGGACCCACAGTTTCGGTCCCAGGGCGCATTCCCGGGGCACATTACTGGACATTCCCGGGCCCCGGGTCTCGCCCCCCGGTTCCCGGAAACCACGGTCTCGGGCCCCGGTCCCGGGACCCACTGGCTCGGTCCCGGGACGCATTCCCGAGACCCATTACTGGGGCATTCCCGGGCCCGGGGAACGCTCCCCGAGCCCGGGGCTCACAGCTTCCGTCCTTGAGGAGCTCGGCGCCGTGTGCGCGCAGAGGGCTCGATGAGCTCTCTACCTCGGGCATGAGCCTGACTCGAGTGGATCAGCTCTCCATCCACCCGCATTAATGACGAGGCGACGGGGCGCGGCGCGCCTGTCGCCCGCTCGGGCATGCATGGGCTCTCATGATGACCCCCTATGAGCCCGCTCCCTGCGCGGTCAGAGAACTTTTGACTAAGAGGGCTTCAGTTTTCCACACTCTAGCAGCGGTGGCGTGCGCTGTCACATCTTCACGACCTAGCTGCCTGCAGCAGCCGAGCAACGTGCAACTAGACGTGCCGAACCAACTCCGGTGTGGCTCAGCAAGCGGATATGTGCGACAAGACATATCATACCTAGAAAAGCTTTTTTTCTTGGCATGAGTACTGGGCACTGTGGACTCTCCTTAGACTATGAAAGGAGGATCCATGCCAACGGGAAGCTGGCTCTCTCTCGCTCTCTCTCTCTAGCTCTCTTTTTCCCGGAGGGAGGCTTCTGGAGGTGTTCAGCTTCTAGAGAGGCTTAGACCCCAAGCAAGGGCTAGCTCCTGAGCACCCCTCAAGAACTGCTTGTAAGAACAAGCCACATTCATCTCCCACATAGAAAACACACACAGGAGTAGGGTATTACACCTCCGCGCGGCCCGAACCTGTATACTTCTTCTGCCTCCCTTACGTGCCATCATCCTGACGCCGTAGTCGTCCTGTGAACAACTCCCCTGGCCGAACCTCAAAGGGGGATCCCCAGACTCCCCGCGGTTGGAGTTCCCTCCTCCGACAGAGGGGATAGATGGAGAAATAACTATAATTTGGAACAAATTTGACCTATAGAAATAGCTATATTTTAAAATAAAGAGAGTAGGACTTAATTACTGTGCATACTTACCGTCCAGCTATATGCAACAGTAGTTAGTAGTGCTTAAGCAAACTAGGAAAGTTAATGGTCACACAAATCGGAATCACGTCTATAACGTAAAAGCAAAGTGATATTACTGTCTAACACCCATTATCTTTTTTCCTTTTCAAGACAATACAAGCCCATAGTCCAACCAATCAGTAATAGGTATCCGTCGTCTCATCGATATAATTAATGCCGTACACGGGTTTTACTCATCCTAAATGAGAAAATGACGACTATTAATTTTGCTTGCGGCTAGCTGACGAGGATATCACTAGCTCAAATGTAACCATAACTACTTTATACAATCTTGAACCAAAGGTGAACTTTCTATATATTCAAAGAAAGGACGTTACACTATGAGTTTTCTATATTTTCATTTTCAGAAATACTTGCATGGATTAAAGGAAGAGCATAGCACGCATAAAGGATAAATGAAGTTGACTGGAGACCAAGCCAAGGACACTCACAACTGCTTCTCAATGCAACCACCTCATCCATGGGCCAAAGAAAGATTGAGTGGGAGCAAGAGATGTTATGGAATCTGAATCGGCCTCTCGAGACAATCCACCCGAGACAATCCAGAGTTCAAATGGTCGCCACTTCTGCATACGAGTTGAGTTTTAGGGCCATGAGTAGTTGATGGAAAGCTCTCGGAGTCCACTTTCCAACCGATCCAGTCTCATCACCAATTTCTATTTGAGTCGGCCGTAATCACAGATACAAAGTGATGCACCATCTATGATGGGCCTTTGGGCTTTTAACTTCATCTGGGACCCTGACCCAAGTGGGGTCTAAGTAGAGTGCTTCCCAACCTAGGGTCTTCTTGGTCGTCCTCTCACCTTCTTAAATAGCTAGGTACCCCTTTAGGGTTTTTCAGGTTTTGTTAGATTAAATTTTAGCCATTGCTACTTTACCTCATACCCCATTTTTCTTCTTTTTTGTTGTCTTCTTCTTTGTCTTCCCCAAAACAAACTTAAGATTGCTGGTCATATCAAATACCCATTTGCCATTACGAACTTTGAGTGCAGACCCATTCTCTACTATCTTGTCAAATAGTCTTCCCTTTGTTCGATATCGGTGCCTGCTGGGTAGGAACTGCCGATGCCTCATATACACCAATTTGTTAGATGATGATAGATAGGTAGATGCGGTGTTATCCACGTAGGTTACGCAACTCGTCTTCCCTTTGATCTGTCCCTAGACAGAAAATTTGCCGAGTAGTCGTTGATGGTGACGAAGATAATAGCTCTGCAAGTGAAGTACTCCCGTAGTTATTCATCCCATGCCTTGATACACTCATCCCATAGATCCTCGATGTCCTCCAACAAAGGTTTAAGAATCATATTTATTTCTATCCCAGGTTATTTCGGACCTTGTATAAGGACTGATAGTAAGATATACTTTCGATTCTGACATACCCAAGTTGGAAGGTTATACATGGTCAGTAGTTCTGGCCAAGTACTGTGCAAGCTGCTCAAGTCACCAAGAAGGTTCATTCCATCAGTACTCAGCACAAATCTGATATTCCTCGGATCCGAGGCAAAATCTGGGTGTATTGCATCAAAGTTTTTCCACTGGCGAGCATTGGCAGGGTGGCAGAGTTTCCCATCATTCCTACGCTTCTCATGATGCCATCTCATGAGTTCAGCGTCCCTAGGGTTCGAGTACAAATGTTTCACGTGATCTTTCACTAGCAGGTACCACATCACCAGGGCAAGAATTTTCTTCTTGTTGTGCGAAGATGAATCATCTTCTTGCCTATCAAAAACCTGTGGCTCGTTACCCGATTTGTACCAACTTGTCCGGCAGCTCACCAAGTCTACGTGCTCTTTGCGATACAGGATACAGTGGTTCTCGCATGTATAAATCTTTTGCACACCTAGTGGTAACGGACATATGAGTTTCTTCGCTTGATATGTATTGGCTGGCAGGAAGTTAGGCTTCGAAAGGATCTTACTTAGGAGAGACGATAAATCATTGAAATTACTATCTGACCATCCATTGCACGCCTTCAATCTTAATAGTTCAAGCACTGAACGTAAGACTATCATCTCCTTAGAACAACCCTTCGATTTGTACAATAGATCTTTTGCAACCTTCTGTAAAGACTCAAAATTATCTAACCCTCTCGTAGAACCCGTCAACACTTCCGGTTCAGTGTGGCGTAGCATCTCCTCCAGATCGAAATCAGCGTTGTCAATAAAGTCATTCATTATTTCGTTGTCCGACATATCTACTGTGAAATTATCACCATCCCCTATTTCTTCTTGATTACCATCCCCTTAGAGGTCGGCATCTTCGCCGTGATGGGACCAAACCTTATAATCTACAACAAATCCATGCTTCAATAAGTGTGACCTGATTACATCTTGTTAATGCCAAAATTTGGTATGGCTCTATATCAGATTCGGTTAAGAAGAAAAATTACAGTTAACTAACGGGAGTTGGTCCAGAAGGGACCGAATCCAGGAAGATGCCATGGAGACCACAGTATGGCAGTTAATTACTGTATCTATTAATTAGGCAAGTGCTGGCATCTATCTTCAGGAAACCTGATCTTGTGTCTGATCGAGTCCTGTTAGTGTTTCCTTTTGTAATTAGGAAATCGTGTATCGTGTCCAATAAGGACTCGTATCAACTCGGGGTAAAAATACGTATGCCCGGGTGCTTTGTATAGATCTACATCAATAAGATCAATACAATTTCGGCGCATCGCCACCCCTTCGACGGGTTCTTGCTTCTCGAGCCGGGCTGCATCGGTTAAGTTCGACCTCCTGCGAGAGGGTAAGTCTCGTCACCCCGGACACCGCATCGGCTAGGACTTCCTCAGTTAACTCCGATATTCTAGTCGGTTCACGGTGGACGGCTTACCACGATATATCTATTTTATCTATGGTTGCATCAGTTTAGTTTGACCTCATAGATCGATTAGGTATATCACATCACGCGTGCGCAGATCGTATCGGCTTACTGGGAGCGATTTATCATCAGTTTGTGCTGCATCGGTTGGGTCCGACCTACTAAATTGCCGGTGATAAATCGTTCCTGCTAGGTTGATATTTTGTGCGCAAGCGTCTTATCGGGATGTATAGCCGATAAGTTATCATGTTTTACATCACGACCGCATTAGATCTGTCGGCTCATCGAGGTCTTGTTATCATTATCAGTCTGTGCTGCAACGGTTGGGTCCGATCTACTAGACTGTTGGTAATAACTTTGCTCTTAATAAGCCAATGGGTTTCATGCGATGTTTTATCAGAGTGTTTAGCTGATAAGTTATCTTTATATCCAGCCGATTTGTCACAAACATTTAGAAAATCGCTGATAACCCGGGCGCGAGCACGAGCGAGAACCCGGACACGAGCACAGGCGAGGACCCAGGCACGGGCACGAACAGCAAGTAAGGACCCGGATGCGAGTAAAGGCGAGGACCCGGGTATGGGCACGGACAGCAGGCGAAGATCCGGGCGCGGGCACGAGCAAGGGCCCAGGCACGGGTGCGGGCAGCATCTTTGGGGCGACACTAGTAATTTTAATCACAATCGGCTGAAGTTTATTCAATCTATTTATTTACGCATTCTGCCTATTTATTTTATCAGTTTGCAGCTGATTTTCGAGGATCCCTTCAATGATCGGCTAGTTTGATATTTGCTTATTATTATGTTACTGCTCATGCCATCATCCGCTTCCAGTCGGTGTATAAGTGCTACAGTTCATATCAGCCATCGGCCGATGAGACGAGTCGAGATCGGCTTCCAGCCGATTGGCTCATTGATCTAATATTTTCTATCTCCTTGTCAATTGCAGGGTCAAATTGACTGGCACGCCTACGAATCTCAAGATTTTAGGACCTGCACTGGAGTGAAGCAAATCTCCCAGGCCTTCGCGTGTCTCTAGGCGCCGAACGGTCCCCGGCGGTTTTCGGTGTCAACACGTTTTTGGCACGCCTGGTGGGACGCGAAGTTTTGGCACAGTTTCAATCCGAAGTTGCAACATGGCTGGAAAAGAGATCAAACAAGACAATATGATTCCGGTCAACATGGAAGATTTAACAGACAAGCAAAGACAACAAGTCGAGCAAAATATGGCCAATTTTCACAAGCTTTGCTTGGAATCCTTCAGTATGACAAGACAAGGGCCGATTCAGAAGACGCAGTTTCCAAAACCAATTCTGTTTGGTGAATCGAGCCGTACACCACCCGAAAGTCCACCAGTAAAACCCTTATAAGATATGGTAAACGAAGCAGTGCATCATGCGCTTATGAATCAGTCAGGAGTGTTGGTGAACACGCTTCATAATCTCATAAAGAAGACGGTGGATGGATCAATTGTTCAAGAGCCTACTCGAGGTCCTGTCTATCTCCCGCCAAAGACGGAGCCAAATCAGGTTACTTATGGGATAAACAGAGACATACCAGAAAACCTGTTTACACAGAACCAGGCTGGGGGGCAATATGATATTCCTGCTAGATACCATTGGTCTGCTTATTATGGGGGATATCAACAGAATTACCCAGGTGGTATTGCCGATTCAGGAAATCATTAGAGAGAATACCTTAGGCAGAATCGGCAACCAACTCCACCGATACAGTATCAACAGGAGATCCCAAGGGAGGAAGATTTGTCGGCAAGGGTCGCAGAGATAGTGAGGGAACAGTTTGGGATCAAGCCCAAGGAGCAAACATTTATGTATCGGCATCCATATCCCGAGTGGTTTGATAGAGTGCCATTGCCACACCGATACAGGGTTCCAGATTTTTCCAAGTTCTCAGGGCAAGACAGCACATCTACAGTAGAACACGTCAGCCGATTCCTGGCACAATGCGGAGAGGCATCGACTGAAGAGGCTCTAAGAGTTAGGTTTTTCCCCTTGTCGCTGTCTGGATCGGCTTTTACATGGTTCTCTTCATTGCCACCGAATTCCGTTCAGGGATGGGCCGATCTAGAAAAATAGTTTCACAAATACTTCTTTGCTGGGATCCATGAGATGAGACTGACAGATTTGACATCGGTTAGGCAGCGACCAGATAAAACAGTACCGGAATATATTCAGCGATTTCGGGATGTTAGAAACCGATGTTACAGTCTGAACCTGAGCGATGGACATCTAGCCGATTTGGCTTTCCAGGGTCTCTTAGCGCCAATCAAAGAGAGGTTTTCATCACAGGAGTTCGAGTCCCTGGCGCACCTGGTGCAGAAGGTATCGGCTCATGAAAGCCGATTTCAAGAGGCGAAAAAAGATAAATATCAGAGAAGGGTTGCTCAGGTACAGGTTTATTTATCGGACTCAGACGATGAGGGATCCGATGCTGAAGTCGGATTGGCGGAGTGGGCTAGGAACAAAAAATCAGTATCATGCCCGTCGGTCAAGGATATCGGCAAGGAGGAGCGATATGACTTTGACGTCAATAAAGCCGATAAAATCTTCGACCTGCTACTACAAGAGAAACAGATACAACTTCCACCAAATCACGTGATTCCATCAGCCGAAGAACTGAAGAAGAAAAGATAGTGCAAGTGGCACAATACGATATCACATCACACCAACGAGTGCAAAGTTTTTCGGCAACAAATTCAATCGGCTGTTGAACAAGGGAGGATCAAGTTCGAAGATAAAAAGCCGATGAAAATCGACGGACACCCATTCCCCGTGAACATGGTTTATGCGGGATCATCATCAAGGACTCGAGCCGATGAAGGAAGGCATCGATAGAAAATCAAGGATTACTTCATCGGGCATGATAGAAAATATTCGAAGTACGAAGAGCAGTGGATTGAGCTGGACATGGAAAGATATAATCCGCATTGGATTGTCCATTTTTCCGTTTCTACTGGGATCAAGGGATGAGATTGCCATCAATTGAAGATTGCCCTGAGTGCAATAATCTGAGGTTTCAGCGGATCAGCAGGGAAGACTTTCGCAGGATCAGCCAAGGCGAACATCGGTGCACATAGCTGATTGGGGGTCCATGAAGAATTCTTTGAAGAAAATAAAGAGAATACATGAAAAAACAATCCAAATCCTCAATGGTGTCCTAGCGGAATATTCACAAAGAATCAAAAGAGAAGGGCACAATGGCTACGACACCGAGAGCAACAGGAAGAACAGAGGCAAGATAAAGAAGAAGCCGATCATCGTCACAAGAGGACTAAACAAGTATGGCGTGTGAAGAGGAAGGACGATGAAGATCTATCGGCTCCATAAACATGGTTTCTTTTTGCCTCGGGAATATAAAGCACTTTCGTCAGAAGGCAATGAAGAAGTTTTCGCTCAGCTAACGTTGCAACCCGATTAGGCCATATTTGATAAACTTGAAGAGTCAGAGCATCGGCATTTAAAGCCATTATATATCAAGGGCTATGTGAATGGGAAGCCGATGACGAAGATGCTGGTTGATGGGGGAGCAACTGTTAATCTAATGCCTTATGCTACATTTTGAAAATTGGGGAAAACTGCCGAAGACTTGATCAAAACGAATATGGTGCTAAAAGACTTTGGTGGGAATTCATCAGAGGCAAAAGGCGTGTTGAACGTGGAGTTGACAATGGGAAATAAGACATTACCTACCACGTTTTTCGTTATTGATGGAAAAGGATCGTATAGTCTGCTTCTTGGCAGGGATTGGATTCACACGAATTGTTGTGTGCCCTCGACGATGCATCAATGTTTGATACAGTGGCAAGGAGATCAAGTCGAGGTAGTCTTAGTAGATCGGTCAACCAACATTGCAATGACTGATTTGCCGATCTGGGAAGCTGATGGAGTTTATTGCTTGTCCGGAAAAACGTGGGAAGGGGATTATCTCAAGGTCACCAGCCAAGGGATATAGCCGATTCAGCAAGTCGGCTCGGAGCTGTTACTCTAATGGGTTCCATTGAAGGTTTCGAAGGAAAGCTGGGGCAAGGGTTTACGTCGGCCGATGATTTAGAAGAGATCGACATAGGACCAGGAGATAAGCCAAGGCCGACGTACATAAGCAAAAAGTTATGCCCTGAACTTCGAGAAGAATCGATAACACTGTTGAAGGAGTATCGGGAGTGTTTTGCTTGGGAGTATTATGAGATGCCAGGATTAAGCCGATCAATTATTGAACATCGGCTACCCATTAAACCAGGATATCAGCCGTTCAAACAGGCTCCAAGGAGATTCAAGGCAGAGTTATATGAGCCGATCAAAGCGGAAATCACAAGGTTATATAATGCCAAGTTCATAAGGCCGTGCCGATATGCTGAGTGGGTTTCTAATATCGTCCCGGTAGAAAAGAAGAATGGAAAATTGAGGATATGTATCGATTTCTGGGATTTAAATAAAGCTACCCCCAAGGATGAGTACCCGATGCCGATAGCAGATTTATTGGTGGATGCAGCATCAGGACACAAGATTATTAGTTTCATGGACGGCAATGTAGGATATAATCAGATTTTTATGGCTGAGGAAGATATACATAAGACTGTGTTTCGATGTCCTGGAGCTATCGGTTTATATGAGTGGGTAGTAATGACATACGGATTAAAAAGTGCCGGTGCGACTTATCAGAGGGCGATGAATTATATAGTTCATGATCTCATCGGCTTGTTAGTGGAAATTTACATCGACGATGTGGTGGTTTAGTCTAAGAGTGAGGAGAGCCATATAGCCGATTTGCGGAAGGTACTGGAAAGGGCCAAGAAATACGGACTGAGGATGAATCCCAATAAATGCGCTTTTGGTGCATCGGCTGGGCAGTTTTTGGGTTTTATGGTTCATGAGCGAGGAATTGAAGTTAGTCAAAGGAGCATCAAAGCCATTAAGACTACAGAGCCACCAAGCAACAAGATAGAGTTACAGTCATTGATCGGCAAGATTAATTTTGTAAGGAGATTTATATCAAATTTATCAGGAAGGATTGAATCTTTTACTCCGTTGTTGAAGTTGAAAGCCAATCAAGAGTTCGTGTGGGGAGCAGATCAGCAGAAGGCATTTGATGGAATTAAGAGTTATTTGAGTTCCCCACCTGTTCTAATTCTGCCGCAAAAAGGAGTGCCGTTCAAGTTATACTTATCAGCCGATGAGAAATCCATCGGGTTTGTTTTAATTCAAGAGTTTGAAGGCAAGGAGCAAGTCATGTTCTATCTAAGCAGAAGGCTTTTGGATGCTGAAACAAGATATCCTGTGGTGGAGAAGTTATGCCTTTGTCTGTATTTCTCATGCACAAAGTTGAGGCATTATATCCTATCGGCTGAATGCACGGTGGTTTGCAAGGCCGATGTGGTAAAGTACATGTTGTCGGCTCCAGTTTTAAAAGGGCGAGTTGGTAAATGGATCTTTGCCTTAACCGAGTTTGACTTGAGGTATGAATCGGCTAAAGCGATCAAGGGACAGGCGGTGGCTGATTTCATTGTGCAACATAGAGGGGATTATGAGAATTATGTAGAGCCGATCCCATGGACTTTGTTTTTTAATGGATCGGTTTGCAAGCATGGATCTGGTATTGGGCTGGTCATTGTATTGCCTCGGGGGGCAAGTTTTGAGTTTGCTTTTACAATTAAACCTTATCAGACTAATAATCAAGCGGAATACGAGGCGGTATTAAAGGGACTTCAACTTTTAAAGGAGATCGGAGCTGATATCATAGAGATTGTTGGTGATTCTTTGTTGGTGATCAAGCAGTTGTCTGGGGAATATGAGTGCAGGGATGATGTTTTGAGATCATATTATGAGGAATGTACAGATTTGTTAAAGGATTTCAAGATGGTATCAGTGGATCATATCCCTAGAGAACAGAATTTAGAAGCCAATGATCTTGCACAAATTGCTTCTGGTTATCGGCTGAATAGATAGGTTGAGGTTGAAATAGCCGATAATGATATTCGGGACAAAGCCGATGATTGGAGACAGGAAATAATTGGTTATTTACAAAATCCGTCGCAATGGGTTTCCAGGAAGCTTCGGTATAAAGCTACTAAGTATGTGTTGCTTGATGGGGACTTATATTATCGGACTTTTGAGGGAATTCTGCTGAGATGCCTGAATTTGGAAGAAGCCAAAGTGGTTATATGCGAAGTGCATGAGGGCGTTTGTGGGACTCATCAATCGGCTCATAAGATGAAGTGGTTGCTGAGAAGAGTAGGATATTTTTGGCCGACAATGCTGGAAGATGGCTTCAAGTACTATAAAGGATGTCAAGATTGCCAGAAGTTTGAAAATATACAACGAGCACCAGCATCGGCTATGAATCCTATCATTAAACCGTGGCCGTTCAGAGGATGGGGAATTGACATGATCGGCCAGGTTTTTCCTCCATCAAGTAAAGGACATAAGTTTATATTGGCAGCGACCGATTATTTTACGAAGTGGGTAGAAGCGATTCCTCTGAAGAAAGTTACGTCCAAAGAAGCGATCGAGTTTGTAAAGGAGCACATAATTTATTGATTTGGGATTCCTCAGACGATAACTACTGATCAGGGATCTATTTTCGTGTCCGATGAGTTTCAACAGTTTGCTGCCAGTATGGGAATCAAGTTAATAAATTCATCGCCTTATTATGCTCAGGCTAATGGATAGGCGGAAGCTTCTAATAAGAGTTTGATCAAGTTGATTAAGCGGAAGATTGATGAACAGCCGCGAAGATGGCATACTACGTTAGCCGATTCGTTATGGGCATATCGGATGGCGTGTCATGGATCTACCCGGGTGCCACCTTACCAACTGGTATATGGACATGAAGCAGTTTTGCCTTGGGAGACTAACATCGGTTCTAGGAGGATTTCTTTGCAAGATCAATTGACAGCCGATGATTATTATAACTTAATGACAGATGAACTTGAAGACTTGGCTCAGAATCGGTTAAGGGCACTGGAGAGGATCAAGGAAAACAAAGCTAAGGCAGCTAGGCATTATAACAGAAAAGTGGTGAATAAATCGTTTGCTGAGGGGGATCTTGTGTGGAAATTGATTTTGCCGATCGGGTCCAGAGATAATAAGTTTGGAAAGTGGTCGCCTAATTGGGAAGGGCCCTATCAGATTAATCGTTGTGTGCCTGGTAATGCCTATATACTAGAAGATCTTGGAGGGACGGAGTTTGCTAAAGCGCTTAATGGGAAATATCTCAAGAAGTACTATCCGAGCATCTGGATTAACTCCTGAATCGGCTGGATGCGGCCGATTTCTAAAACAGTTCAAAAAGCCGATGTTTTTGCATCGCCTAAAGATAGCCGATATTAGTTGATATCGCCTTTAGATCAAACAGACAAAAAATACTAAGGGACAATTGAAACAAGCAACAGTGCCGATTAGATTATGTTACAGCAAAAGATGATCGGCGTGTTCCGGAGCAACATCAATAGTATTAAGGTTTTACAAAAAGTTCTGAATTGTTTCGATCGCGCGCAGTCGGATCTGGTCAATCTCATTGATAGCACGAATGTCGTCTTCATCGGAGCCCGGGATGATCTTCAAATTTTTGCACCGATGAACGACTTGACACACCGTTGCTGCGACCTTGGCCTCTTGGTCTGTATAGCTTGTGGTAGGCCAATGAGCTGGGATTCTGTTGTTTCAAGATCCTTATGAACTTTTTCAAGTTCTGCTAGCAAATCGGCCTCCTTTTTCTTCAGTTGGTCCAACTTGGATTGGAGCACTTGAGGGGCAGTCACCATGTCATCAAGCTTTTTCTTCTCTGTTTGGGCTAACAGCCGATCGGCTTGGATATCTTGGGTTATCTTCTGTTGGTCAGCACGATCGGCTATGCGCTGCCTAAGCTTGATGAGTCTGAATCTGTGAGATTCCAGGTATGCCGCGGGAGTCAGTGCGTCGATGAGTTCTTCGGGTAAATGATGTTCAATATCTGCAAGTCTTGCCGGATCGGCCCGCAATCTTCCACTAGTGCGTCGATCGGATTTTCCAGCTAACTGATGATACTCGTTAAGTACTCACGCACATCGGCTGGGAGGGATGGTTTGGTTGCTACACTGGTGGCTGTTGCTTCTTCTGCCTCTAAGTACTTGCCGATGTCAAAGGAGAACAAATCGGCCAAGGACTGCAAATTGACATCGGTGAAAGAATCAGTGAAGAGTTAAAAGCGAAGTATGGATATATAGAGACTACCTAAGGTAGGGCATCGGCAGCTTGGGTGGCATTGGCTTCAAGTGGATGAGTAGGGTGTTCTTCAGAATGGCCGATGTTAGGTGATGTAGTAGGAACAACCTCGTCAACGGCTTAGGGACTGGGTGCTGAGATTGGAGCGGCTAGAGAAATCATCGGCTCGGTGCTCGGAGGGATGTCAGTAGAAGGTTGAGGTTCAGGAGTCAATGACTCGAGCTGAAAATGAAACTGATGAGAAAGATGGAAAAACAGATAATGATATCAAGACTTGCACATACCCGAGGAGATGAGGGGGCCGATGTTGTTTGGGGAGTAGGTGGCGTCGTGACTGTGACATCGGCATTGGTTTTCTGCTTCTTGAGAGAAGGGCGATGCACCAGCTTTTTGCGCTTCTGTCCTGTCGGCCAGGGCGCCTGGAGGAGAGCCAATAGAGAAGGAGCATCGCGCCCTAAGTTCGGAGTGGCCGATGGGGATTGATACATGATCGGCCGACCGCTAGTGCTTGTCGTTGGGGGCTCGACGTGGGTAGCCTGCAAAATTAAGAGTGAGGGATGATCGGAGATGGTGATTAAGGCTTATGGGTGTTACCTCATCATCGGATTCGATGTAGTCGGCGTTGAGGCGAGAATAGTAGTGGATGGTAGCTAAGTTGAATAGATGTCTCCTCCATTCTGACAACCATCGGGCAAAAAGCTTTGTGTTGGCGATACATACATTCACCTCGATGGCGGCGCCCAGGGGAAGAGATTCTGTTAAGGTCTGCATCCGATCATACTCTAGGGCATTGTTGACGTTGCCCCGGGCTTGAAGTTTATCGACAAAGAATAGGCCGATCGGAAGTTGACCAAGACCAAGCTGACGGGAGCCGACCGATGGATGGTAGAATTCATATGATGGTTGCGATTGGCCCAGAGAGAAGCCAGTCGGCAGCAGACAGGGGGTAACAGCCGATAGAAATATGGCCTTCGATTCATCGTCTTCTAGAGCATTGAGTGGATTGAAGTTGGAAGGCATTTCGAATGACGATGCATCGTTGTATGCAAACCAAAGTGTGGCCTCCCTGGTGAAGCCATAATAAAACACCTTGAACCATTGACTAAGTCCAGCGGGTGTTATCTTACCGTCAGGAAGAGCCGATGCAGCTTCGCCCATGGAGATACATCGGCGGTAAGTAAGTTCCTGGTCTTCTGTATGATCGGCTGGAAAGGATTGGTCAAGAAAAGAGGTCTTAGAAAAGGTCTTGGAGGTGAAGACGTTGAGCCATAACTGCACAAACCACCAAGGACCCCCAATGTGGCCAATGGGCTGGCCGGCCGATAGCTTGATCGCTACTTGATGTAGCAGCTGATAAGTGGCGCCGAGGAGGTAGTTCCCCAGAGGGATTTGTTTCCGATCGGCCAAACACTCTGCTAGACATTGCATGTTGGTCGTTGGGCCGAGGGTTGCACCACCGAAGACAAACCGTTCCAGCCACAAGTTGAAAAAAGTGACATGTTCCCGATCGTCGACTGGTCCAGTTCCCTTGTTGTGGATTGATATATACCTAGACCAGCCACCGATGTTCTTCGCTTGAAGCCGATGAGCAGGTTTGAATCAAAGCTTGAAGGGGTCGATGTAACTCGTCGTGTCGAGGCAGGTGAGCATAATCACATCCATCAAGGTAGGGGTCATCGGCCCGTGCCCGAACATGAAGGCGTTGAGAGCATCTGACCAGAAATATGAAGCCAATGCAAGCAGAGGCTCGTTCTTTTCCATATTGGCCAGAGAAAGGTTGATGCAGTGGCTGATGTTTGATTCTTCCCGGAGGGTTCTCTTCGCGGCTGATACTCTAATATACCAGTCCCTCCACCCAGGAAGCTTGCTCGGCCATGATCTGAAGCTATTGGTCCAATCACTGACTAACATGGTGGAGTTCTTGAAAGGAATACGTTGGGTCTCGGTGCTGATAAAATTTATGGGATCCTCGCTACCCATTGGGCCGTGATAGAAGAAATCCGGGTAATCGGCGGCTGGGATTAGAACTTGGTTCCTAAGGTGCTACAGTAAACAAGAACACGACGAAGAACAGGTAAAGAACATGGCAGATTGGATTCATCTAGGCTACAAAATCAGAAAAAACAGTCGGGCAGAAAGATTACCTCGGGGACTGCGGATGCTGATGCCATTGCGCCGAAAGAAGAAGAGCGGGAATCAGCGGTCGAAGAAAGGAGATATGACGGTTCGTCTGAGTTCGCCAGAGTTCGTAGAAGTCTTGGAAGATGAAGCGGTAGTGCTCTGGTGATGTGAAAGCGTAAAAAAGGCTAGGGAGATGAAGCGGTTTATAGAGGTATGATGACCGGGTGGGAATCGATGCCATTGGCACTGTTTCAAACAATTAAGACAAGTGGGCTACCTTGGGCCACCTCGGTATGGAAGGAATCTGAAGGCCCAAAATGAAAGAATTTCGAAGTCCTATAGAGAACTCCAAAATTGGGGGGCATGTGTTAACGCCAAAATTTGGTATGGTTCTATATCAGATTCGGTTAAGAAGAAAATTACAGTTAACTAACGAAAGTTGATCTAGAAGGGACCGAATCCAGGAAGAAGCCGTGAAGACCACAGTATGGCGGTTAATTACTGTATCTATTAATTAGGCAAATGCTGGTGTTTATCTTTAGGAGACCTGGTCTTGTGTCTGATCGGGTCCTGTTAGTGTTTCCTTTTATGTTTAGGAAATCTTGTACCGTGTCCAATGAGGACTCTATCAACTCGGGGTATAAATACGTATGCCCGGGTGCTTTGTAAGACATCTACATCAATCAGATCAATACAATTTCGGTGCATTACCACCCCTTCGACGGGTTCTTGCTTCTCGAGCCGGGCTGCATCGGTTAAGTTCGACCTCCTGCGAGAGGGTAAGTCTCGTCACCCTGGCCACCGCATCGGCTAGGACTTCCTCGGTTAAGTCCGATATTCTAGTCGGTTTACGGTGGACGGTTTACCACAATATATCTATTTTATCTATGGCTGCATCAGTTTAGTTTGACCTCATAGATCGATTAGGTATATCACATCACGCGTGCATAGATCGTATCGGCTTACTGGGTGTAACTTATCGACAGTTTGTGCTGCATCGGTTAGGTCCGACCAACTAAACTGCCTCCGATAAGCTATTCCTGCTAGGTTGATACTTTTTGCGCAAGCGTCTTATCTGGATGTATAGCCGATAAGTTATCATATTTTACATCATGATCGCATTAGATCTATCGGCCTATCGAGGTCTCGTTATCATCACCAGTCTGTGCTACAACGGTTGGGTCCGATCTACTAGACTGTTGGTAATAACTTTACTCTTAATAAGCCGATGGGTTTTATGCGATGTTTTATCGGAGTGCTTAGTCGATAAGTTATCTTTATATCCAGCCAATTTATCACAAACATGTTTAGAAATCGCTGCCAAGTCGGGGCGGCACGAAATTGCATATCTCGGTTTTTCCCTATGGCGAGAACCCGGGCACGAGCACGAGCGAGGACCCGAGCACGAACAACACGCAAGGACCCAGGCGCGGGCACAAGCGAGGACCCGGGCACGAGCAACAGGCGAAGACTCGGGCATGGGCAAGAGTAAGGGCCCGGGCACAGGCGTGGACAGCACCTTCGGGACAGCGCTAGCTATTATAATCGCAATCGGCTGAAGTTTATTCAATCTATTTATACACGCATCCTGCATATTTATTTTATCAGTTTATAGCCGATTTTTTGAATATTCCTTCGGCAATCGGCTAGTTCGATATTTGCTTATTATTATTAGTGATTGCGCATGCCATCATCGGCTTCTAGTCGGTGTATAAGTGCTACAGTTCATATCGGCTACCGGCCGATGAGATGAGTCCAGATCGGCTTTCAGCCGATTGGCTCATTGATTTAACATTTTCCCTCCTTGTCAATTGCAGGGTCAAATTGACTGGCACGCCTACGAACCTCAAGATTTTAGGACCTGCACTGGAGTGAAGCAAATCTCCCAGGCCTTCGGGTGTCTCTAGGCGCCGAACAGCCCCCGGCGGTTTTCGGCGTCAACAACAACTGTACCCAGAAGACACAGCCCCACACACATTTCTGTGTGCCAGTACATCACCACGATGTCCCGTGAGAGGCTGTGACAGCACCGTTCATGCAACCCCTTACTAACCATCCACACCACACTGAGGTTGCACCTGCCGACAGGGCACGCCATATTGGCCAGGCTGCCCCCCTTGCGCCACCGTGAATCCGGCAGCCGATCAACCCTACCCCAGGCTAACCCAACTCCATCACACCCACCCTCTTCTTCGGTGCCTAGGAGAGGGAGAAGAAACGCTTCAAGCTCAGCCGTTGCCCACGCTGGCTTGTGACAAGTACGGGAAGTTGCCCAAGTGGTTCCCGCGAACCGGTCCTTAATTGCCATGGGTGCGACAAGCAAAACCATACACCCACAGCCCACCATTTAGGTCCAATTTTAGTAATTCAATATCAGCCTATCCAAAGTTCCATTTTTTCGACATTGAGTTGAACCAAATAAAAAGATAATATTTAATTCCCAGGTGAGCTATGTTGCTAAGCATGGCTAAGCAGGTCCTATCTCTAGCCAAGTCATCCAATAAGACCTAAGCTAGTCAAATTATCACCCAAGGTTATCAAAGAATGGATAACAAATAAACAGGGTCTCGAGTAAGTGGATAGGTTATCTCATATTCCATGTAATTGGCAAAACATGCAATTTATTTATAAATCATAAAATATTTCACAAAGTAGGTTCAACATGCTCAAGGATGAATGTGTGACTTGCCTTGCGACCAAACATCTTCGATTACTCTTCCGAACTCTTCCGTAGACTTCACGGTCTTCTAAATCGGCGATTACGGTAGACTATACACAAAACGATAAAAATCCTAAGAAACTCCAAATAAACAGTACATAAAAAATACATAAACAAGTAGATTATAAATTTAGATGAATTTAGGAAGAAGAACGGGTCGATTCGGAGTTCGGATGGAAAACATATGGCTTCCGGAATATCGAATTCAGAATAAATCCGATAGAAAAAGAAAAGGAATATTCTCGGGAATATTCACGGGATTTAAGCTAAAAGGATTATTTTTGGCACTGGAAAAGAGAGTGAGGCCTACTGTCATAGTCATGGCTCACAGGTCTGAGGAGTAGCTAGAGTGGTGGATTGGGTTAGGGCTGACAGGGCACTGGCGGATTAAAAAGAGTTAATGGTTGGGATTCGATCTAGATGGATTTAAATGGCCAGAATTGGTTTGGCATTTTATGTGGATCTAGTGACTCAGACGGATTGGAACAAGACAATCCAACGGGTAGGGTGAATCTCGGAGAAATCCTTCGGTCAGGATCTGGCCGAGATTTTGTGTCTTGGATGGCTACGATTGAGTTTTTGAGAATTCTACAGACGGGATCAGATTAGATCATAGTTTATGGGTCCACTTGCTATAGAGAGGATTCACACATCGGTCACGGAGGAAGGAGACACAAGAGATGGCCCGCACGATGGTGACACACGCCAACTCCTGTCATGGCAACACGCAGAGAGGCTCGGCCACGGCGTTCGGCCAACAACGGCGCTAAGCGGCAAAGGACGGTGGCGCCGGTATGACGTTTGACAGCAACACGGCATCGGGGAAGGTGGCAAGCGTCGGCGGCACAGCGGCGATCAATGATGGCACTGGGACAGGCTGGAAGAGACAGAGGCGAGGCCGACGGCAGGGTGGATGATGACGCAAATGGGGGAAAAACGATGTCAGCGAATAGGGGGAGGGGAAAGAAAAAGGAGGTGCTGGCTACGGTGGAGGACTCCCAGGCAACGGCGACGGCGACGGCCTCTGACGTCTATGGGAGTGACCGCGAGCAGCAGCCGGGGTTGGCGAGAGTGGCCGAGGATGGGAAACCGAGGCGGCGACCGATGGTCCGGGGGAAAAAGAAGACAGAGGGCTGGCGACAGCATGACAACGACGATGCCGACGAACAGGTTGGGAACAAGGGGGAGATGGAAGTGTCGGCGAGCTCACCAGCGGCTGGTGAAAATGACGACGCCGACGGTGGCTTGAGGAGCAGGCGACGGCAACGGCGGTCCACGGTGCGACGACGGCGACGACCGCCCGGCAACGGCGGCGGCGACGACCCCCGACGGCTACGGGCTGTGGCGGCCAGGGCAAGGAGCAGCAGAGAGGCGGTGGCGATGCCAGTAGAGGCAGGCGATGGCGCGGCGACGGCGGGGTGGCAAGGAGGGGACGGAGAGCTCCTCGGGTTGAAGACGACGGCAGCGCTCCGGCGGCGGTTGGCGTCGAGGAGGGGTACGCCGAGGCGCTGCTTGACGCGGCGGACGCGTTGGTGAGGTTGCGGCGACCCGGCGTGGCTCAGGGTGGCACTGGATGGGGCAGCAGCATTGGCGGGGTGGCGCAGGCGGCGGCGGCTTCGGGCGTGTGGAGCAGAAGGGCGGCGGCGCGATGACGCGGGGCGGTGCGGTGTCTGTGCGGGCAGCGGCAATGAGGCCAGGCGGTGGCGGCTTCGGGCGTGTGGAGCAGAAAAGGCGGCGGCGACGCTATTTGCAGGAGGGAGGAGGCGCGGTCGTTATGGCGACGTGGGCACGATGTGCCGAGAAATGAGGTAGGCGTGGGAGCGTGGGGCGCTAACCCGGTCCGGGGCGGCGCACGGCGGGCGAGCGAGGCCGAGGGGCGAGGTGGCATAGGCCGGGCCGGGGTGGCGTGGGAGCAAGCAGTGCAGGCCGGGGGCCAGAGCGGCGTAGGCCGGGCGTGCACGGCACGGGCCAGGGGAGCTGCCGCGGCAGGGGCAGGCGAGCTTGACGCGGGCCGAGGAAGGTGGCGGTGGGCTGGCGCAGGCCGGGGGAAAACGAGGCCGAGGGTCGGGCCCAAGCGACGGCGGCGCTGCAGGCGGCTCGGCTTGGTGCGGCCAGAGCAGAGAGAGAAAAACGGAGGAGATCAACAGGAGAGAGGAAATAGAGAGAAAGAGAAAAATAAAAGGAGAGAAGGAAGATTGGAAGGAAAATAAAGGAAAGAGAAAAGAAGGAGAAAAGATGGGGATTTTTGGTGATTTTTCGGAAATTTCAAATTTAGAATTCCAAGAGGTATTAGGAATATCAGAAATTGAGGGAATTGTTTGGAATTTTGGAGGATTGCGAGCGTCAATGTATATATATATATGGAAGAATCGAAAGCGTCGAAACACTTTTGGAAATAGAAATATTTCTTTGGAATCAAGGAAATTCGTCGGAATTTTTGGAACTCTCCAAGCATAAGAATATTTTGGGAATTTTCTAGAATATTGGAAGGAGTTAACAGGAATATTCCAGAATCAGGAAAAATCGGGAATATTTACGGAATTAGGAACTTGGGAAAAAATGAAGGATATTTTGTGTCGACCGAAGAATTAGGATATTCGAGGAATATATTTCACGGGGTTCGGGGAAACGGAATAAATGAACGTCCAAAATATGGGGAATATTTTGGGAGTTGAGAACGGGAGAGTGAAAGTTTAGGAAACATTCGATCGCTTGAAATATCGGTGTATTTTGAGAATCGGAACATCGAGGAGGTTTTAGGGTTCCGGAAGCGACATGAAACCCTAGAAGAAAAGGGAGTCAAAGTTCACAATAGACGGGGAGACTTCAAAGGACTGAACCGAAACGACCCGAATAGGAGAAAAGACAGGGGTTTTATTATAGATTTATCTAATTATAGAAATGATCTTTGTCCCACTAAAATTAATTCTGGAGCTCCAAAAATTCCAAAAAAAATTTCAAAGAGTTTATTAAATCGTGGGGAATTTACCAGAAATAAATGCCACCACAAAATAGATAGAGTTTATTATTATAAATACTTAAACGCTTAAAATATTCTGACAAAAACCTCGGGAATATAAAAGCGTCCATGCATTTATTTAAAATTTTCAACTTGGGATTTTTAATATTGGAAATTTCAAAATTTTATTCAAACACTTTTACAGATAAAATTTTTCAGTGTATTCTTGTATTTCAATTTACCCCAAAAATAATTTTTAATTAAAGTGATTTTTAGGGCGTGACAGGGTAGCATTATCGCTCTTATGGCATGGTATAAAATGGGCCATCTTAGAGAATCTATCAACAACCACGAAGATACTATCTCTCCCCTTCTTTGTTCTAGACAATCCTAAAACAAAGTCTATCAAAATATCTTCCCCCAGAATGCTAGGAACGGGTAAGGGCATGTATAAACCATGAGGATTAAGTCGTGACTTAGCTCTTTGATATGTAGTGCAGCAAGCAACGTAGCGCTCGACATCCTGCCTCATTTTTGGCCAAAACAAATGAGCAGCAAGGATATCTTCCATTTTCTTCACACCAAAATATCCGATCAATCCACCTCCATGTGCTTCCTGTAACAACAACAAACGAATAGAACTAGCAGGAATGCACAACCTGTTGGCTCTAAACACAAACCCATCATTAATGAAAAATTTATTCCACATTTTCCTATCTTTACAATGCAACAGTATTTCCACAAAATTAGCATCATGCACATATTGCTCTTTAATAGTCTCTAATCCAAAAATTTTGAAGTCAAGTTGTGATAACATGGCATATCACCTAGATAAAGCATTAGCAATCACATTCTCCTTTCCCTTCTTGTGCTTTATAACATAGGGAAAAGACTCAATAAATTACCATTTGTTGCGAACTTGTATTGTTCGCGAGTTGTGTGCACGATAAGAAAACTTTCCAAATGCCTCTAAAGCTAATTTTGTGCATATGGGAGTGTTTTGACACCATTTGTTGCGAATTTGTAATTTTCGTGTGTTGTGTGGCACGTTAAGAAAATGCTCCAAACTCCTCTAAAGCTATTTTTGTTCATATGGTAGTGTTTTGACACCATTTGTGGCGAACTCGTATTGTTTGCGAGTTGTGTGGCACGATAAGAAAACTCTTCAAACGCCTATAAAGCTAATTTTGTGCATATGGAAGTGTTTTGACACTATTTATTATGAACTTGTATTTTTCGTGAGTTGTGTGGCATGATAACAAAACGCTCCAAACGCCTCTAAAGCTATTTTTATGCATATGGGAGTATTTTGACATGATTTGTTGTGAACTTGTATTTTTTGTGAGTTGTGTGGCAAGATAACAAAACGTTCCAAACGCCTCTAAAGCTATTTTTGATCATATGGGAGTGATTTGAAACCATTTGTTGTGAACTTGTATTTTTACCGAGTTGTGCGGCACGATAACAAAACGCTCCAAACACCTCTAAAGCAATTTTGTGCATATGGGAGTGATTTAACACCATTTGTTGCAAACTTGTATTTTTTGTGAGTTGTGTGGCACGTTAAGAAAACGCTCCAAACTCCTCTAAAGCTATTTTTGATCATATGGGAGTGATTTGACTCCATTTGTTGTGAATTTGTATTTTTCGCGAGTTATGTGGCATAATAACAAAACACTCCCAACACCTCTAAAGCTATTTTTGATCATATAATAGTGATTTGACATCATCTGTTGCAAGCTTGTATTTTTCGCGAGATGTGTAGCACAATATCAAAACGCTCCAAATGCCTCTAAAGCTATTTTTGTGTATATGGGAGTGTTTTGACACCATTTGTTGTGAACTTTTATTTTTTTGCGAGTTGTGTGGCACGTTGAAAAAACGCTCCAAACTCCTCTAAAGCTATTTTTGTGCATATGGGAGTGTTTTGACACCATTTGTTGCGAACTTGTATTTTTCACGAGTTGTTTGGCAAGATAACAAAACGTTCCCAACGCCTCTAAACCTATATTTGATCATATGGGAGTGATTTGAAACCATTTGTTGTGAACTTGTATTTTTACCGAGTTGTGCGGCACGATAACAAAATGCTCCCAACACCTCTAAAGCAATTTTGTGCATATGAGAGTGATTTAACACCATTTGTTGCAAATTTGTATTTTTTGCGAGTTGTGTGGCACGTTAAGAAAATACTCCAAACTCCTCTAAAACTATTTTTGATCATATGGGAGTCATTTGACTCCATTTGTTGCGAACCTGTATTTTCCACGAGTTATGTGGCATAATAACAAAATGCTCCCAACACCTCTAAAGCTATTTTTGATCATATGATAGTGATTTGACATCATCTGTTGCAAGCTTGTATTTTTCGCGCGTTGTGTAGCACAATATCAAAACGCTCCAAACGCCTCTAAAGCTATTTTTGTGCATATGGGAGTGTTTTGACACCATTTGTTGTGAACTTTTATTTTTTCGAGTTGTGTGGCATGTTAATAAAACGCTCCAAACTCCTCTAAAGCTAATTTTGTGCATATGGGAATGTTTTGACACCATTTGTTGTGAATTTGTATTTTTTGGGAGTTGTGTGTCACGTTAAGAAAACAGTCGAAACTACTCTAAAGCTATTTTTGTTCTTATGGTAGTGTTTTGACACCATTTGTGGTGAACTTGTATTGTTCGCGAGTTGTGTGGCACGATTAGAAAACTCTCAAATGTCTGTAAAGCTAATTTTATGCATATGGGAGTGTTTTGACACCATTTATTATGAATTTGTATTTTTCGCGAGTTGTGTGGCACGTTAAGAAAATGGTCGAAACGACTCTAAAGCTATTTTTTTGCATATGGGAGTGTTTTCACACCATTTGTTGTGAACTTGTATTTTTAGCAAGTTGTGCGGCATGATAACAAAAAGCTCCAAGCACCTCTAAAGAAATTTTGTGCATATGGGAGTGATCTAACACCATTTGTCGCAAACTTGTATTTTTTGCGAATTGTGTGGCATGTTAAGAAAACGCTCCAAACTCCTCTAAAGCTATTTTTGATCATATGATAGTGATTTGACATCATCTGCTGCAAGATTGTATTTTTTGCGAGTTGTGTAGCACAATATCAAAACGCTCCAAACACCTCAAAAGCTATTTTTGTGTATATGGGAGTGTTTTGACACCATTTGTTGCGAACTTTTATTTTTTTGCAAGTTGTGTGGCACATTAATAAAACACTCCAAACTCCTATAAAGCTAATTTTGTGCATATGGGAGTGTTTTGACACCATTTGTTGCGAACTTTTATTTTTTTGCGAGTTGTGTGGCACGTTAATAAAACGCTCCAAACTCCTCTAAAGCTAATTTTGTTCATATGGGAGTGTTTTGACTCATTTGTTACGAACTTGTATTTTTCGCTAGTTGTTTGGCAAGATAACAAAACGCTCCAAATGCCTCTAAAGCTATTTTTGATCATATGGGATTGATTTGAAACCATTTATTGCAAACTTGTATTTTTCACGAGTTGTGTGGCACGTTAAGAAAACGCTCCAAACTCCTCTATAGGTATTTTCGTGCATGTGGGTGTGATTTAACACCATTTGTTGCGAGCTTTTTTGATCATATGGGATTGATTTGAAACCATTTATTGCAAACTTGTATTTTTCACGAGTTGTGTGGCACGTTAAGAAAACGCTCCAAACTCCTCTATAGGTATTTTCGTGCATGTGGGTGTGATTTAACACCATTTGTTGCGAGCTTGTATTTTTCGCGAGTTGTGTGACACTTTAAGAACACGCTACAAACTCCTCTAAACGTATTTTTGTGCATATGGGAGTGATTTAACACCATTTGTTGAGAACTTGTATTTTTGTGATTTGTGTTGCAGATAACAAAATGCCCTAAACGCCTCTAAATCTATTTTCTTGCATATGGTAGTGTTTTGACATCATTTATTGCCTGTATTGTTCACAAGTTGGGTGGCACGATAAGTAAACACTCCAAACGTCTCTAAAGCTAATTTTGTGCATATGGGAGTGTTTTGACATCATTTGTTGCGTACTTGTATTTTTCGCGAGTTGTGAGGCACTTTAAGAAAACTCTCCAAACTCCACTAAAGCTATTTTTAATCATATGGGAGTGATTTGACACCATTTGTTGGGAACTTGTATTTTTCACGAGTTGTTTGTGTTAACGCCAAAATTTGGCACGGCTCATATCAGATTCGGTAAATATAGAAGCTATATCAACAGGAGGAAATTAATCCAGAAGAAACCGGATTTGAGAAGGAATCGTGAAGACCACGTTATGGCAGTTATTTATCTTATCTATTAGATAGTTTTATCTTTTAGGAAACCTGATCTCTTCTCCGATCAGGTCTGTTACTTTTCCTTTTCTAGTTAGGAAAGTCCTGTTCCGTGTCCTATAAGGACTCCTGTAACTCGGGGTATATATACGTATGCCCAGGCACCTTGTAAAGGATCCACAACGATCAATCAAATTCGGCGCATCGCCACCCTTTCGACGGGTTCTTGCTTCTCGAGCGGGGCTGCATCGGTTAGGTCTGAACTCCTGCGAGAGGGTAAGACTCGTCACCCCTTACCCAGGTGTATCTGCCCTGTCTACGGCTGCATCGGTTCGGTCCGACCTCTTAGGCCGATCAGGTATACCACATCACGCGTGCGTAGATCTTATCAGCTTACTGGGGGCGATTTATCATCAGTTCGTGCTGCATCGGTTGGGTCCGACCTACTGAACTGCCAGCGATAAATCGTTCCTGCTAGGTTGATGGTTTTTGCGCAAGTGTCTTATCGGAATGTATAGCCGATAAGTTATCTTATTACATCATAGTTGCATTAGGTCTATCGGCTTGTTGAGGTTCCTTTACTATTATCGATCTGTGCTGCATCAGTTAGGTCTGAACTACTAGATCGATAATAATAGATTTATCCTTGTCGAGTCGATCGGTGTATATGCGACGTTCTATCGGAGTGCTTAGCTGATAGGTTATCTTTTTATAAAGCCCTATCTATTTTATCATCGGCTTCTAGCCGATGCACATGTTATACTGACAGCTTATTTATTTGCTTATAGCGTTATCGGTTTCCTAGCCGATACACAGGTGCCATCGGCCATCGGTTACAAGGAGCCTACATTAGTCCGTATCGGCCGATAGCCGATGTGCAATTGCTGCTGACCCGGGCACGAGCATAAGCGAGGACCCGGGCACAGGCACGAGACCCGGGCGTGGACAGCTGGGGCCCGGACAAAGTCTTATCATCGGCTTTCAGCCGAAGCTCAAGCATTCCTTCGGCAATCGGCTAGCAGGATTCTTATTGGCCGATTGAATCCCTGAGCTAATATTCTCCTTGTCAATTGCGGGGTCAAATTGACTGGCACGCCTACGAACCTCTAATATTTTAGGACCTGCACTGGAGCTAAGCAGATCTCCCAGGCCTTCGTATGTTCAATCGCATCAAACCAGATCATCAACAAGATTCTTGGCACCCCCGGTGGTTTTTGGTGCGAACAATTTGGCATCATAACAAAATGCTTCAAACACCTCTAAACCTATTTTATATCATATGGGAGTGATTTGACACCATTTGTTAAGAACTTGTATTTTTTGTGTGTTGTGTGCCATGATAACAAATTGCTCCAAACGCCTCTAAAGCTATTTTTGATCATATGAGAGTGCTTTGACACCATTTGTAGCAAACTTGTATTGTTCGCGAGTTGTGTGGTACGTTAAGAAAACGCTCCGAATGCCTCTAAAGCTAATTTTTGTGTATACGAGAGTGATTTGACACCATCTGTTGTGAAGTTGTATTTTTCGCGAGTTATATGCCATGATAATGAAACGCTCCAAATGCCTATAAAGCTATTTTTGTGCATATGTGAGTGTTTTGACACCATTTATTATGAACTTATATTTTTCGCGAGTTATGTGCCATGATAATGAAACATTCCAAGGTCTCTAAAGTTATGTTTGATCATATGGGAGTGATATGACACCATCTGTTGCGAATTTGTATTTTTCGCGAGTTGTATGACACGTTAATAATACGCTCCAAACTCCTCTAAATGTATTTTTGTGCATATGGAAGTGATTTAACACTATTTGTTGCGAAGTTGTATTTTTTGCGACTTGTGTTGCATGATAACAAAACGCCCTAAACACCTCTAAATCTATTTTCTTGCATATGGTAGTGTTTTGACATCGTTTATTATGAACTTGTATTATTCGCGAGTTGGGTGGCACAATAAGTAAATGCTCCAAACGCCTTTAAAGCTAATTTTGTGCATATGGGAGTGTTTTGATACCATTTGTTACAAACTTGTATTTTTTTGGAGTTGCGTGGCACGTTAAGAAAACGCTACAAACTACTCTAAAGCTATTTTTGATCATCAGGGAGTGATTTGACACCATTTTTGCAAACTTCTATTTTTCGCGAGTTGTATGACACGTTAAGAAAATGCTCCTGAGATGCCCGTGGGGCTAGTGCCTTGTGATGAGCGATTGACAACACGGTGTGCGTGTGACGTGTCTCTTGGCAGGCTGTGGTTGCAGGTGACAGGTGGAGACTAATCATACGGCGATCTGTGAAGAACGGGGATAGGATGCCATGCTGATGAACCGCGGGGCGGTGAAGGGTGGTTCGACGCTCGCGTTCGAGGGACAGAGATTGTGCGGTGTACGTCTACTGTATCTGGCTACACGGCGGGAGGACGTCGGTGGACGGTTTCTTGGTTGAGCCACAAAACCAAGGACGTACCGGGACGCTCGTGCGGCGGGCGTGGCCGGAGATGGAAATTTCCGGCGATCGCGATATGATTTCGGATGGTCGTGCGGCGACATCGCGAGGATCACATCGTGGAGATGGAGGGATCGCGAACATCGCGGAATTTGCCATGGAGGACGTGATTGATTGGATATGATTATCATGCCATTACGTGTCGTTTACGTCGCGTAATGACAGTCTTGTAATTTAGGTGGGCCACCTTTTTGGAGATATAAATATGTGGCACCTAGGGTTGAGATAGTGTGGGGGCTTTTGGGATTTTTGGGGCGAGAGACTGTTCACGTGAACAGTGCCCGTGCCTAGGGTTCCAGGGAACACACCTTCTCTCTCGATCTAGCCTAGGTCTTCAAGTCTAGGGAGAGATTTTTATTGATCTCTCCAATCAAGAGAGGGAGGACGATTGGGCGGAGGCTAGATGCAATCTTGTAGAACATTCACTCGGTTTAATCATTCGTATTCGTGAATTGTTTCTATGTGTGCATCTCGTCTTGTTTCTGTTTTCTGCTGGCAGGGAACAAATCAATCTAGGTAACCTTGCCAGGGGGTGCGCGAGGGTGCTGCTGCCGCTCTTCTGTGCGACGTGCAGGGAGCAGGAGGGGGCTTCAATCCTCGCGGGTCCCGCTGCTGTATGGCCTGCAGCCATCTCATTGGTCGCCCAGATTGCATAAGGAGAAGGGTACCTGCTGCTGTGGTTTTACTGCTCGTTAAATTCTTCTCACAATTTTTCATTGTTTGGTTGGCTATTGGTTCTGTTCTTCCTTCTCCCAATTGGTTTTTATCTGAAATTTTCTCAAATTACTTTCGTGAATTTTCGTGAGGCTCCCATTCACCCCCCCCCCCTCTGGTCGCTTTTTCGGTCTTACAGCTCCAAACTCCTCTAAAGCTATTTTTGATCATATGGGAGTGATTTGACACCATTTGTTGCGAACTTATATTTTTTGCTAGTTTTTTGGCATCATAACAAAATTTCTAAACACCTCTAAACCTATTTTATATCATATGGGAGTGATTTGACTCCATTTATTGCGAACTTATATTTTTCACGAGTTGTGTGGCATGATAACAAAACGCTCCAAACGCCTATAAAGCTATTTTTCATCATATGTGTCGATGTTTTATACCGGCAATATAGCTATAGGGCTACTCAGCAAGGGAAAACTCGGTGGATTGCAAAGGAACACAGGAAGATTTATATTGGTTCAGGCCCTCAATATGAGGTAATACCCTACGTCCAGTTTGGGGGGTATTCCTTTGAGGAATTATGGTGGCGATTCTGATGAACCGTGTGAACCTGCCCTCAAGGGGCGCCCGGCCTCCCCTTATATACTGGGGGACAGGGTTACATGGTAGGAGTCCCAACCGGATTACGGCCAAGGGATCTCCTCTTAGAGATATAACGCATCCAACTAGGACTGTGTTTTCCTTATCGTACAAGGCAAAGTCTGCTAGGGATTACTATATCTCTAATTACAAGGCCAGGCCCATCCTCTATCCGAGTGGCCCATATGCTTGTCATGGGGTACCCGAGGCCCATGGCACCCACAATATAGGACTGATTTGATGCCATTTCTTACAATCTTGTATTTTTCGCAAGTTGTGTGCCATAATAACAAAACGCTCCAAACATCTCTAAAGCTATTTTTGATCATACGGGAGTGATTTGACACCATTTGTTATGAACTTGTATTTTTGCGAGTTGTGTGCCATGATAACAAAATGCTCCAAACGCCTTGAAAGCTATTTTGAGAGTGTTTTGACACCATTTGTTGTAACTTGTAATGTTTGCGAGTTATATTGCACGTTGAGAAAATGCTCCAAACTCTTCTAAAGTTACTTTTATGCATATAGGAGTGATTTAACACCATGTGTTACAAACTTGTCTTTTTAGCAAGTTGTGTGGTATGATAATAAAATACTCCAAATGCCTCTAAAGCTATTTTTGATCATATGACGGTGATTTGATACCATCTGTTGCAAACTTGTATTTTTCGCGAGTTGTGTGCCATGATAACAAAACCCTCCAAACGCCTCTAAAGCTATTTTTGATCATATGAGAGTGATTTGACACCATCTGTTACGAACTTGTATTTTTCGTGAGTTGTATGGCATGGTAACAAAATGCTCCAAACGCCTCTAAAGCTATTTTTGATCATATGGGAGTGATTTGACACCATTTGTTGCAAACTTGTATTTTTTACGAGTTGTGTGCCATGATAACAAAATGCTCCAAACGCCTCTAAAGCTATTTTGATCATATGAGAATGATTTGACACTATCTTTTGCGAACTTGTATTTTTCGTGAGTTGTTTGGCATAATAACAAAATGCTCCAAATGCCTCTAAAGCTATTTTTGATCATATGGGAGTGATTTAACACCATTTGTTGTGAACAAATATTTTTCGCGAGTTGTATGGCGAGTAAAGAAAACGCTTCGAACTCATCTAAAGCATCTTTTGGACATATGGGAGTCATTTTCCACCATTTGTTGCGAACTAATATTTTTCCCTAGTTGTATGGCATTTCAAGAAAACGCTTGAAACTAAACTAAAGCATCTTTTGGACATGTGGGAGTTGTTTGACACCATATGTTGCAAACTAATATTTTTCCCGAGTTGTGTATCAAGTAAACAAAACGTTTCAAACTCAACTAAAGCATCTATTGGACCTATGGGAGTGGTTTGAGACCTTTTGTTGGGAACTTATTTTTTTTGCGAGTTGCATGGCAAGTGAAAAAAATGCTTAAAACTCCTGTAACACATTTTTTGGACATATGGGAGTGATTTGACACTATTTGTTGCGAACTAATATTTTTCCCAAGTTGTATGGCAAGTAAAGAAATCGCTTCAAACTCAATTAAAGCATCTTTTGGACATATGGGAGTGATTTGACACTTTTGGTTGCGAACTAATATTTTTCACTAGTGGTATGGCATGACAAGAAAATGCTTCGAACTCCTCTAAAGCATTTTTTCGACATATGGGAGTTATTTGACACTATTTGTTGTGAATTAATAATTTCCCTGAGTTGTGTGGCAAGTGAAGAAAACACTTGAAACTCAACTAAAGCATCATTAGGACATATGGGAGTGATTTGACGCCTTTGGTTGCGAAATTATATTTTTTGCGAGTTATATGGCATGTCAAGAAGACGCTTCAAACTCCTCTAACGCATCTTTTAGACATATGGGAGTCATTTGACACCATATGTAGCAAGCTAATATTTTTACCGAGTTGTGTGGCAAGTAAAGAAAATGCTTCAAACTCAACTAAAGCATCTTTTGGACCTATGAGAGTGATTTGACATCTTTTGTTGCGAACTTATATTTTTCACAAGTTGCATGACAAGTGAAGAAAATGCTTCAAACTCCTGTAAAGCAAGTTTTGGACATATGGGAGTGAGTTGACACCATTTGTTATGAACTAATATTTTTCGCGAGTTGTACGGCAAGTAAATAAAATGCTTCAAACTCTGCTAAAGCATCTTTTGGACATATGGGAGTTATTTGCCACCATTTGTTGTGAATTAATATTTTTCGTGAGTTGTGTGGCAAGTAAAGAAAAAGCTTCAAACTCAACTAAAGCATCTTTTGGACATATGGGAGTGATTTGACACCTTTTGTTGCAAAATTATATTTTTCGTGAGTTGCATGGCAAGTGAAGAAAACGCTTCAAACTCCTCTAACTCATCTATTGGACATATGGGAGTGATTTGACACCATTTGTTGCGAACTAATATTTTTCCCGAGTTGTATGGCAAGTGATGAAAACGCTTCAGACTCAACTAAAGCATCTTTTGGACATATAGGAGTGATTTGACACCTTTGGTTGTGACTAATATTTTTCGTGAGTTGTATGGCATATCAAGAAAACGCTTCAAACTCCTCTAAAGCATCTTTTGGACATATGAGAGTTATTTGACACCATATGTTACAAACTAATATTTCCCCGAGTTGTATGGCAAGTAAAGAAAACGCTTCAAACTCAACTAAAGCATCTTATTAACCTATGGGAGTGATTTGACATCTTTTGTTGCGAACTTATATTTTTCATGACTTGCATGGCAACTGAAGAAAATGCTTCAAACTCCTCTAACGCATATTTTGAACATATGGGAGTGATTTCACACCATTTGTTTCGAACAAATATTTTTAGTGAGTTGTATGGCAAGTTAAGAAAACGCTTCAAACTCAACTAAATCATCTTTTGGACATAGCACTTCCATATGTCCAAAAGATGTGTTGGAGGAGTTTGAAGTGTTTTTTTGAAAATGCCATACAACTCTCGACAAATATTAGTTCACAACAAAAGTTGTCAAACCACTCCCATATGTGCAAAAGCTCCTTTAGTTGAGTTTGAAGCGTTTTCTTTACTTGCCATACAACTCGCGAAAAATGTTAGTTCATAACAAATGTATCAAATCACTCCCAAATGTCCTAAAGATGTCAAATCACTCCCATATATCCAAAAGGTGCTTTAATTGAGTTTGAAGTGTTTTCTTCACTTACCATAGAACTCGGAAAAAATATTACTTTGCAACAAAAGGTGTCAAATCACTCCCATATGTCCAAAAGATGCTTTAGTTGAGTTTAAGCGTTTTCTTCACTTGCCAAACAACTCAGGAAAATATTAATTCACAACAAAGGTGTCAAATCACTCCCATATGTCCAAAAGATGATTTATTTGAGTTAGAAGCGTTTTCTTTACTTGCCATACAACTCACGAAAAATATTTGTTCGAAACAAATGGTGTGAAATCACTCCCATATGTCTAAAAGATGCGTTAGAGGAGATTGAAGCGTTTTCTTAACATGCCCTACAACTCAGGAAAAATATTAGTTTGCAACAAATGGTGCCAAATCATTCCCATATGTCCAAAATATGCCTTAGAGGAGTTTGAAACATTTTCTTCACTTGCCATGCAACTCGTAAAAAATATAATTTCACAACCAAAGGTGTCAAATCACTCCGGTATGTCCAAAAGATGATTTAGTTGAGTTTGAAGCATTTTCTTTATACAACTCGGGAAAAATATTTGTTCACAACAAATTGTGTGAAATCACTTCCATATGTCCAAAAGATGCTTTAGAGGAGTTTTAAGCGTTTTCTGGACATGCCGTACAAATCGCGAAAAACATTAGCTCGCAACAAAAGGTGTCAAATCACTCACATATGTCCTAAAGATGCATTAGTTGAGTTTGAAACGGTTTCTTTTCTAGCCATACAACTTGTGAAAAATATAAATTCACAACAAATGGTGTCAAATCACTCCGATATGTCCAAAAGATGCCTTAGAGGAGTTTGAAGTATTTTCTTAAAATGCCAAGCAACTTTCGAAAAATATTAGCTCATAACAAAAGGTGTCAAATCACTCCCATATGTCCAAAAGATGCTTTTGTTGAGTTTGAAGCATTTTCTTTACTTTCCATACAACTCGTGAAAAATATTAGTTCATAACAATTGTGTCAAATCACTCCCATATGTCCAAAAGATGCGTTAGAGGAGTTTGAAGCATTTCCTTAACATACCATACAACTCATGAAAGATATTAGTTCCCAACAAAAGGTGTCAAATCACACCCATGTGTCCAATAGATGCATTACTTGAGTTTGAAATGTTTTCTTTACTTGCCATACACCTCGCAAAAAATATTAGTTCGCAACAAAAGGTGTCAAATCACTCCCATATGTCCAAAAGATACATTAGAGGAGTTTGAAGCGTTTTCTTACAATGCCATACAACTCGTGAAATATATTTGTGTTAGAGACAGGCCGCAGGACCTTTGATCCATAGCCCCTTCGGACGGCTCAAGACCGAAGGCCTACAAGCTGTAGCCCTTTCGGACAGCTCAAGAGCAAAGACCAGCAAGAGAGGAGCCCAACACGCTCGAAGGACACAACACGTCAAGCAAGGACGAAGGGTGCGAAGGCGAAGAGCATTGCATGCAAGGCAAAGCGCTATAAGATGGGCGAAGCCCCTGACCAAGAGGCAGAGAGACCGAAGCACCAGGCGAAGGCTAGAGTGACCAAAGGCTTTGGGCAAGCAGGCGAGGCCCAGAAGCGGTCCACTAAACCTGCCAGTTGCGCATCACCCTAGAAGGCTGAAAGGCCCATTAAGGAGACAGCCCATATAGCGGCCCGGTGGCTCGATAAGGGTTTGTGAACAGGAAAAGACACAAATACCCCTATAGATGTTCCTATCAAGGGGCCATAATGTAATACCACCTGTAAATAAAACCCTAGGGCTTGTAAATGAGCCTCTAGGCCTATAAATAGGCACCTAGGTCACTATAATGACAAGATTCTTTGAGATTATTATAAAGGTTTACTATCTTTGTCCATACTCAGAATGCACTGTTAAATTCTTTGACAATAGTTGGCGTCGTCCGTGGGGAATCCACCCCATGTAAAAAAAGGAAGCCATAGAAAACGATGCTTCCGAAGAGAAGATCAGCGAGGAGGAGAGCGCCCCCGCGCCGGTACGAAGACGGAAAGACTGATCAGCTCGAAGAAGATGTCCAGGTCAAAGCTTTAGAGGTCCAAGTCGAAGCAGATGCTCCTTCGACCCAAGGGACTGTATCGGGTGAGGGCAAAGAGGCCGTCACGATGCGAAGGGTGGAGTATGAGGCCATGAAACAGAGCGTGCATGTCATGCCCAGAAAAATACCTAAAGATACTTTCCATGCGCAAGTATATAATTCTTTGTCCCAGGAGGCGAGGTACACCACAAAATTGATAAATAACAGAGTTTACATTAGCAGAAGCGTAAATGAGTAGTGTATTATAGGGGGCGACCAAAGGCCCAAATTCAAAGATAAACAAATAAAATGTTCAAACGGGCAGGGGACCAAGCCCACAGGCACAAGACGGAAGGAATGAGCTAATCTTCAAAGCCTTCATCTCTAGGGAACACCTCATCTGGATTGGAGGGAGTGAGCAAGATTGAGTACAACCACAGTACTCAACAAATCATACCGACAAATGCAATTGTAATGCAAGGGAGTCCATGGAATATTCATAGGGTTATATTTTAGCAGATAAATGGGCAGGTAGGAGTACTTTTTAAACATTAAGGCATTTTATATAAAAAGTCCTATTTCTACAACAATATAATGAACAAAAGCTGCGCACCTACGCCATCATGCCTTTTCCCAGGCTACACCAAAAATCTAACCAGTTGTGCCATAAAGTCATCAAGAGACGAAGAACTCTAACTTGGGTACATTTCTAGGCTTGCCCATAACCGAGGGGTGCGGCTATTTGAATAGTTCATACTTTGACTAGAGGTGTACACTTTATCCACAAGACACGTCTCACACGCATTACCACCTGCCGTGCACCACCACGGTGCCTCAGGAGAGAACATTACATAACCCTTCACTCAGTCCAACCCTAAACAACAGACCGACCTAGACCTCTTGTCCCCCGCCAGGCGACCTAGGTCGAGAAGACGTGGTCTAAGCCCCTATGCATCTTTGCCATCTTGGCCTTCACTTGTGGAGACATCGGACCCATTCTAGGCGTCATTTGCCCCACCATGTCAAATCACTTAAAGCTAGACTAAGCTTACGGATTAAGACTTACCCATTAGACATGTGGTTGTATGGTGTATGCTTTGCAATAGAGGCCTGAATACCGGTCCTTATGATAGCCGAGGTACTACTAACAAAACCACGTACCCCAAGCCCAGCCGAAAATAGAGTTTGGGAATTTTGAATGGGGGTTTAACATGTCTTGGCTTATTGCCAAAATTCCAACATTGAGCATGATTTTAGAGTTATTCCCAAAGTTTACCATTATAAAAAATTCTCTAAATTATTTCTAATTGGCATGGCTAGGCATAAACCTAAAAGTTCTAGTAAGGACCACACATAGAGTTCTCACTAGACAGTATTGATACTAGGGTTGACAAGGAAATAATATAACAATTATAAGGCCATAACAATGTATATAGCAGGGGCTAAAATAAAACAGTATTTACCTAGGAATTTAATAAAGTGAAATGCAATAATTTAAATAAACATAGATTTTCACAATAATAGGTACACAGCAAGATTGAGGGATGGTATGACTTGCCTTGCTCGAACACAGCATCTTCACAGTCGACCACGAGGAACTGCAGATCATTCGAATCGGCAACGTCTACACGACCAAACAAAAATAAGGGCCAAAAGATAAGTAAAACCATAAGAACAGCAGAAACAAAGTGCATAAATAGGGTCTTGACATTTTAAAGAAAATCTAGAGACTTGAACAGGTCAATTCGGAGTTCGAACGACCAAGATATGGCCGTTCAAAGTTTAGGTGAAATTTAAGTGAATATTTCCAATTTCTTGAATTATTTTTCTATTCAAAATCGAGTTTATGACGTCAGTAGCCAAGAGAGAGCGGGGGGATGGTGCCGACAAGTGGGCCCCATTTGTTGGTCTCGAGTGAGGCCGACGACGGGCCCCACGTGTGCGCGCAGGCGGGTAGCCACGCGGGCGACACGCGGCCTGGGCAGACTGATGTGGCCACCACGCCAGCACCACGCAGGACGACGGGGACGGTGAATGGGCGGCGAGGCTCACCTGCGGTGAGGGGGAGCGGCGAGGCAATGGGCTGTGCAGAAATAGAGAGGAGAGGGAGGCACAGCTCACCGGCGGAGGTACGGCGATGAAGGGCGTCGGGAGCGACCGGCGGCAAGGGGAAAATGGCGGCACGGTTCGGGATGACGGCGAGGACGGCGGTCCGGTGGTCTTCAGGCTCCGGGAAGTCGATGCCGAGGTACGGACGGGGTTAGTGAAGCTAGAGACGGGGTGGGGTCACCAAGGGCCGGTGTGGATGAGATTGTCGGCGGAGGATGGCTAGAGCTATGCGACGGTGGCAGAGCTAGGGGATGTAGCATGATGGCGTTAGAGGCGACGAGGAGCTTCGGCGGCGAGAGAAAAGGGAAGAGGGAGAGCGGGGCTCCGTTTTATAGTCCACTAGGGAGGGGGAAAGACACCGAGAAGGCCGGCAGACAGGATCAATGGCAGCAGGCTCACTAGGGAGAAACGGCTGTCCATTTAGAGTGATTAAGGGCGTTTGCTCCGGCTTTTTTGAGGGGAAATGAAGAGGGGATTAAGGGGAATAATACCCCTTAATCAATTTGAGAAACTGCCGAGAGGATTGATGGAATCGAGCGGAGGAAGGGGAGGGGGCCGGGAGAGAGAGACAAGCCAGGCAGGAGGTAGGGGACTACTGACGAGTGGGGCCCACTCGTCAGTGAGGAGGGGGGCACGGGCGTGGCCGTGGGCCAACTGCGCCAGGGAGAGGGAGAGGGGAGGGGAGGCCGGCGGGGCAGGCCGGGGGGAGAAGGAGAGAGGAGGGGAGGCCAGAGCGGGCTGGGCTAGCCCGAGGGAGAGGACAGAAAATGATTTATTTTAATTTATGGATTTATAAAGCTATGACCGGGGTTTTTGTGAGATTAAAATTAGTTAGGATGCTCTGAAAATTTCAGTAAAATTTATTTAAGCATTTTGTGGCAAGGGGAATCCAACAAAAATTCCCATAGGCCAAAATGAGTTCATCTTGATGATTTTTTAAATGGTTTAGGCTTGTTTCGACTTTTAAAATTTCTAGAAATGCATTAAAAGGATATTTTTAGACTTAGGGTGATTTTTGGGCATGACATATGGTTATCACTTGGTATGATTTCTTGGATATAACTAGGCTAAAACAGAATCTAAGCAAGGAATTTGAAGTTAAGGACCTAGGCCAGTTGAAATATTTTCTAGGTATTGAAATTGCAAGATATCCTAGTAGTATAGTTCTTTCACAGCGGAAATATGCATTGGATTTGCTCAATGATACTGGTATGCTTGGATGCCACCCAGCCTCTACACCAATTGATCAAAATCATAAGTTGTATGTAGAGTCAGGAAATCTAGTGAATAAGGAGAGATACCAAAGACTGGTGGGAAGACTGATATATTTGTGTCATACACAACCTGACATAACGTATGCTATCAATGTGGTGAGTTGATACATGTATGACCCAAGGAGTGGTCATATGGAGGCTGTGTATGACACAAATATATTAGTCTACACCTAATAGGTGTGCCTATTCGGTGCATACTATTCATACTTCAACATGGAGCCCTTCATAGCCTCGCTGCCAGCTAACATGAAGCAGGACTCGGGAGAAGAAGCACTCAGACAAAGAGTACTCAGGAGCAATGCACTTGGAAAAACTTCACCGTGGAGGATGAGCACTCGGCATCAGCTGTGACTCAACTATGAAGGTCTCAGGGGCTGCTGTGGAGGCCATGGGCCCCGGGTACCTCATGACAAGCATATGGGCCACTCGGATAGAGGATGGGCCTAGCCTTGTAATTAGGGATATAGCAACACTCGATAGACTTTGCCTTGTAAGATAAGGAAAATACAATCCTAGTCGGGCACGTTATATCTCTAAAAGGAAATCCCTTGCTATAGTCTGGCCAGGATTCTGTTAACACCAAAATCTGGTACGGTTTGTTATCATGTTCGGTTAAGGAAAGAGGCTATATCAGCCGATGGAAGCTAATCCAGAAGAAGACGAATTTAGGAAGGAATCGTGAAGACCACAGCATGGCAGTTAACTATTTTATCTATAAATTAGGTAGCTTTAATAATTTTTAGGAAAACCTGATCTCGTGTCCGATCAGGGCTTGTTAATTTTCCTTTTATAGTTAGGAAACTCCTGTTTCGTATCCGATCAAGACTGTATCAACTCGGGGTATAAATACGTATGCCCGGGGACCATGTAAACTATCTCTCAGATCAATATAAATTTGGCACATCGCCACCCTTTTCGACGGGTTCTTGCTTCTCGAGCCGGGCTACATCGGTTAGGTCCGAACTCCTGCGAGAAGGTAAGTCTCGTTACCTCGACTACCTTATCGGCTAGGACTTCCTCGGTTAGGTCCAATATTCTAGCTGATCTATGGTAGTCAGCTTACCACGGTGTTTCTATTCTGTCTACGGCTGCATCAGTTATGTTTGATCTCTTAGGCTGAGTGGATATATCACATCACGCGTGCATAGATTTTATCGGCTTACTGGGGATAATTTATCATCAGTTTGTGCTGCATCGGTTAGGTCCGACCTACTAAACTGCCTGTGATAAGTTATTCCTGCTAGGTTGATAAATTTTATGCAAGTGTCTTATCGGGATGTATAGCCGATAAGTTATCTTTTACTAGATAAAGCCGACTGCATTGTCTTGATTATTATTTTGATTATCTACACTATCATCGGCTTTCTAGCCGATGCACATGTTCTATTGGTAGTCGGCTGATTTATTTATTTATATCGTTATCGGTTTCCTAGCCGATACACAAGTGCTGTTGGTAGTTAGACAGTCGGCTCGAGGGAAGTTAGCTGGTTTTCTATCTTTTTATATTATCAGTTCTCTAGCCGATGTACAAGTGCCATCGGCAATCGGCTGGAAGGAGTCTGTATCGGCTTGTTGGCCGATTGGATCAATGATCTAACTTTTTTCTATCTCCTTGTCAATTGCTGGGTCAAATTGACTGACACGCCCACGAACCTCAAATTTAGGACCTGCACTGGAGCTAAGCAGATCTCCCAGGCCTTCGCGTGTCTAGTGCACTGAACTAGATCATCAACTCGTCTTCAGCGTTGATCGGTGATTTTCGGTGTCAACAGATTCCTACTTTGTAACCCTATCCCCTAGTATATAAGGGGAGGCAGGGTGCCCCATGAGGGCAAGACCATACAAGTTCATCAGAACCACCACCATAATCCTCAAAGGAATATACCCTAACTAGACGTAGGGTATTACCTCACATTGAGGGCCTAAACCAATATAAACTCCCCATGTTCCTTTGCAATCCACCGAGTTTCGATCTGCTGAGTAGCCCTATAATCATATTGTCGGTGTAAAACATCGACAGTTGGCGCGCCAGGTAAGGGCTTCGGCGAGATCTACATCCACAAGCTCGATGGATCCAACAACGGGAGTCAACGGCGACAAATTCTCCCCCGGAGACACAATAACTTTCGGAAGCCTCGACTTCGTCGCCGACCAGCTCGGCAATCTCACCCTGGCTGACTCGGACTCGATCCGATCTACCAAGGAACAGGCTAACTCCGTGCCAGTCAGCCCACTCAACCCTACAGCGACTCTCGTCGACTTGCTGCGGCGATCTTCCACCTATCCGGTCCTCCAGACAACTCTCCCCTTCGGCGTCTGGCTCGGACTCGGCCTTGAGCCAGCCTAGGTCAGGCTAGAAAGGGGAGAAGTCATCAATCTCCCTTGCAGACTTGGCGACGCCGCGGACATCTACAATCTACACCCGACGCGGTGGACCCGATCTCCTACGGTTCAGTTCGGACACGGCCTAGAGCCGTTCCAGATTGGATCTAGAGAGATCAGAGTCATGATCACACCAATCAACTACTCCGACTCGGATTCTAGGTCGGACAAGAGTTTGAACAGCAATTTGAACAACAGTTTGGCGAGTTTCCTACTGCCCTGCGAGATCTTCATGGCATCCAAGGGTGAGACTTCCTCCCAAGAGGCACGCCGACTACGTGAGCAGCAGGAAGAGGAGGCCTGCCGACTACGACATCAATAGGAGGCCGAGCGTGACGCTCGTAACGATGAGCTAGCAAGGCTAGGCGAACCGCTCAGCAACAGATCCTCCAAACAAGAATCGGTGACCACGACGTCTTCGTCACGCCACAACAGAATGTCGTGGCCGCCGCAACCCTACTGGACACGATCCAGCTTGGGCCTGATCACCAGGCCACCCCGACTATCGCGAAGATCAAGGCTATGATCACTGCTGCTGCTTGTCAACAGCACCAGCAGTCGGGGGACACCCTCATGCCGACCCATCGGTTGGGTTCTCCAGCAGTGGTCTCATCCGCATCAGCGCGAGGCCACGCGGCCGGTTCCAGTCAGTTGCACGCGGAATCACGTCAGATACCTCTCGGCAACAACAACAACAACAATCGGTAGCATCCCTAGTACGATCGCCGCAACAACCAAGATCTCCGAAGCTATTTGCAACACGATCTACGCCAGGATATCAACGCACGGTGCCGTCAACATGAAGACGATGAACGCCGCCAACTAGAGGAAAAATACGAGCGCTTCGGCCTCCACCATGAGTGGTTCCACCGCCGTAATCGGAGCCAGAGCCCTCTCGCAGATGAAGGCGTACCAGCCTTCACCGAAGAATTACAGTAGGTTGACTGGCCGTCAAGCTTCAAGCCTACCGGAATCGAGAAATACGACGGCAAGACCAACCCCGAGTCCTAGCTCATGGTCTACACTCTAGCCATCCGAGCAGCCGAAGGAGACCACAAGGCTATAGCTAACTACCTCCCAGTTGCCCTAAGCGACTCGGTGAGGACATGGCTGACAGGGCTCCCAAAGCAGTCGATTGGCTCCTGGGGGAACTCCGGGAACGGTTCATCGCTAATTTTCAAGGGACTTACGAGAGACCCTCCTCCGAACGTGACCTTTATCAACTACACCAGAGGAAGAACGAGACTCTCCGTGAGTTCATCAAGTGGTTCTCCGAGAAATGCAACTCGATCCCAATGATCAAGGACGAGGTCGTCATCACCGCCTTCCTCAAGGGAGTCAAGGACACCCCGTTCATCGCCAAATTTACTCGGAAGCCGCTAGCCTCTGTCAGGGCCCTCTTCGATATGGCCAACAAGTACGCCGACTCGGCTGAGGCGGTTGCTGAGGCCCTCAATGACAAGAAAGAGCCCTGGCAGACGGACCAGAAGGCTAAAGCCAACGATGAGCCATCACAAAACAAATCCGGCGGCCGCAAGCGGAAGTCGAAAGACGTGGTGGCCAACATGGAGCGTTCTCGGTCGCGACCGCCAAAGAACAACGAGTACTAGAAAGTGATGAACGGGCCTTACCCCTTTCATCCCAAAGGCAAACACGCGGCCAAGGACTGCTTCATGCTCAAGAAGTTTGCTTCCGAGCAGGCTTCATCATATGGCGCCGACAAGGACAAAGACAAGCTAGATGCGGGCCCAGCCAACGACTTTCAAGATCCCCAGGCTGAACTCGACCATATCTTCGAAGGGCCGACTGTGTACGAGTCCAAAAGGAAGTAGAAGCTAACGACATGCGACGTCAACTCGGTCTCTACAGCAGACGCCCCCAATATTTGCGTTGGTCAGAAACGCCCATCACGTTTGACCGCGCAGATCATCCCGATCGAGTTTCACACCCGGGACGCTATCCACTCGTCCTGGACTCGGTCGTCAAAAATATCAAGTTGAAGAAGGTTCTTATAGATGGAGGCAGTGCGCTCAACATCCTCTTCGCCAAGACCCTAGACAAGATAAACATCCCTCATTCAGAACTGTGGCCGAGTACTGTGCCCTTCCACGGGATAATTCCCGGCCTGTCTTCCACACACCTTGGGCAGATAACTTTGCCAGTCACATTCGGCACACGGGATAACTTCCGCACAGAAAACATCTGCTTCGAGGTTGCCAACTTCGAGACTGCGTACCACGCAATACTCAGACGGCCGGCACTAGCCAAATTCATGGCGGGTCTACACTATATCTACATGATACTCAAGATGCCTGGGCTAGCCATTGTACTCTCCCTCCGTAGCGATGTCAAGCAAGCTTTCACCTACGAGAAATTGAGCTGCGAGTTGGCTCAAGCCCAAGAAGCGGCAGTCGGATGCAGCAGCATTCGGCAAGCCGCTACAACCGAAGTTGAAGACAATCAAGTTCCGGTGAAGAAAGCAGCAAAGTCGGGAATTTCAGCGGACTTTGACACGAAGAAGATCCCCCTAGACCCTTCCGACCCCTCCAAGACTGCTCTAGTAAGGACCGGACTCGACCCTAAATAGGAAGACGTGCTCATCACCTTCCTCCAGGCAAACGGGGACATCTTTGCTTGGAAGCCTTCCGACATTCCTGGAGTACCAAGGGAGGTGATCGAGCACACCCTGAATGTCAAGACGGACGCCAAGCCAGTCAAGCAACAGCTCCGGCGCTTCGCACAGGACCGCAAAGATGCTATTCGGGAAGAGATAATCAAGCTCCTCATAGCCAGGTTCATCAAAGAGGTCTACCACTCGGATTGGCTGGCAAACCCAGTCCTGGTCTGGAAGAAGAACGGTAAATGGCGCATATGCGTCGACTACACCGACTTGAACAAAGCGTGCTCCAAAGATTCATTTGGTCTACCCATAATAGATCAGGTGGTGAATTCAACTGCGGGGTGCAAACTTCTCAGCTTTCTCGACTGCTATCCGGGATATCATCAAATAAGCCTAAAGGAGGTGGACTGCTTAAAGACTTCTTTCATCACGCCGTTCAGAGCATACTGCTACATTACCATGCTGTTCGGTCTGAAAAACGCTAGAGCAACATATCAACGAGCAATTCAGCGGTGTCTACACACTCAGATCGGGCGCAACGTGGAGGCGTACGTCGACGACGTGGTAATCAAAACAAAGTCCAAAGAAGACCTTATCGCTGACTTGGAGGAAACCTTCCAAAACCTTTAAAGATTCAAGATGAAGTTGAATCCGGAAAAGTGAGCCTTCGGTGTGCCATCCGGCAAGCTACTCGGCTTCATTATATCACATCGCGGCATCGAGGCAAATCCAGATAAAATCAACGCAATCATGAACATGGCACCCCTGACAAGCCAGAAGGACGTCCGAAAGCTGACAGGCTGCATGGTGGCACTCAGCCGGTTCATATCCCGACTGGGTGAATGGGGCATGCCCTTTTTCGAACTACTGAAGAAAGCGGACAATTTTCAATGGACTCCCGAAGCTCAACAAGCCTTCGAAGACTTTAAGAAGTTTCTCACATCACCACCCGTGTTGGCATCACCCATGCCCCAAGAGCCATTAATGCTTTATCTAGCGGCAACAAGTCAGGTAGTCAGCACGGTTTTGGTGGTTGAGCAATCCGAGTCGGGTCACATACAAAAGATCCAACGGCCAGTCTACTTCGTCAGCGAGGTCCTAGCCGACTCAAAGATGAGATATCCGTAGGTCCAGAAGCTGCTATATGGCCTACTCATTACTGTCCGAAAGCTGGTACACTATTTCCAGTCGCATCATGTCACGGTGGTCATATCGTATCCACTCGGGGACGTCCTACATAACCGCGAGGCCCCTGGCCGAATCGCTAAATGGGCACTCGAGTTGATGGCATTCAACATCACCTTCCAGCCATGGACAGCAACTAAATCACAAGCTCTAGCCGACTTTGCGGCCGAGTGGACAGAAGTTCAGACGCCTACATCAACAGCGAAGCTAGAATACTGGACAATGTACTTCGATGGTTCTCTATGGATCGGCGGTGCCAGGGCCGGTGTCATATTGACATCACCCACCAGTGAAAAACTCAAGTACGTTCTATAGATCCACTTCCCGACTTCCCACAATGTCGCCGAATACGAGGCACTCCTCCACGGGCTCCGCATTGCTGTATCACTTGGCATCTGCCGACTGGTTGTGCGAGGAGACTCTCAACTCGTGGTGAACCAAGTCATGAAAGACTGGACATGTCTCGACGATACTATGGCAGCATATGTTAGGAGGTCCGAAAGCTGGAAAACAAGTTCGACAGGCTGGAGATAACACATGTCCTACGACAATACAACGATGCTGTAGACGAATTGGCAAACATGGGATCCAAGCGAGAAGTGGTCCCGACTGGGATCTTTGTCGAGTAACTCATGGAGCCGTCGGTCAAGAAGAAACCCATGCCAAAGTAGTCGGGAGGCGAACCTACCCTGGCAACAGACGAAGTACTGATTATATCTCAAGACTGGCGGACTCCTGTTCTCAAATTCCTCCTGCATGATGAACTCCCAGAAGATCGCATTCAAGCTGAACAAATCAACGTCGAAGCAAAGGTTTCCTAGTAGTCGGAGAAGACCTATATCGAAGAAGTGCATCCAGTGTCCTCATGCACTGTGTCACCACCGAGGAGGGCAAGCAGATTCTGCAATCGATCCACTCGGGCATATGTGGCAACCATGCCGCATCCAGGACGTTAGTCGGAAAGGCTTACCGGTAGGGATGTTTCTGGCCAAGAGCAGTAACAGATGCAAAAGACATTGCTCGCACAAATCTTCCAGCCCAAGAACTCCAAACAATCCCAATCTCTTAGCCCTTTGCAGTATGGGGGCTTAACATGGTCGGGCCTTTCAAGAAAGCGCCAGAAGGGTTCACACACTTGTTCGTCGCGGTGGATAAGTTCACAAAGTAGATTGAGGCAAAACCCATTGCTACCATAACAGCGGCACGAGCAAAGGACTTCATCATGAGTATATTATACTGATTCGGGGTTCCTAACCGCATCATAACGGACAACGGTACTCAGTTCACTGGCGGCGTATTCGAAGATTTCTGTGACGACTTCGGCATCAAGATCTGTTATGCGTCTGTGACATACCCGTAGAGTAATGGGTAGGTTGAGCATGCCAACGGCATGGTCTTACAAGGTATCAAGGCCAGGATATTCGACCGGCTACAACCATATGCGGGCCAGTGGGTACAAGAACTCCCATCCGTTCTTTGGTCTCTAAGAACCACGATTAGTCGGGCAACATGGCAGTCCCCTTTCTTCCTAGTCTATGGTGCTGAGGCTGTGTTACCAACTGAGTTAGAGTTCGGCTCTCCACGAGTTTGGGCTTACTCAGAAGACAGATCAAATGACACCCGATTGATCGAGCTAGATCAGTTGGAAGAAGCTAGGGATATCGCAACCATCCAATCGGCAAGGTATCTTCAAGCCCTACGTCGTTATCACAGCCAAAATGTCTGTGGCCACGCCTTTTTGGTCGGGGACCTCATCTTGAGGAAGATACAAACCACCAAAGACAGGTACAAACTATCCCCGCTCTGGGAAGGGCCGTTCATCATCACTGAAGTCACGCGGCCAGGCGCCTACCGGCTGAAGACTGAAGACGGTGCCCTAGTCAGCAACTCATGGAATATAGAACAGCTACGTCCTTTCTATACCTGAGTTTTATATTTCACCATGTGTACAATTTTTCTCTGACTCACTACGTCGCTTGTCCCAACCAAGTAGTGAGTCGGGGGCTGCATGTATTATATGTGCTTTGTCAATAATATACGAGCCTGTTTTGCTTAAGTTATGAAGTTTTACAACGGCTATGTCACGTTTGCCCGAGTACAGCTTTCTGCGGTGAACGATTTTATCAAGTTCCTATAGACTAACTCGTGTAGACTACATAGCTGCGTAGGACTAATGATAACTAAGTAAAAACTTAGAGCTTGGCGGCATTACACACATATTTACACATGTCCTTACAAAACTTTATGTACACCGACTGCATGATGGATTGTTCTTACATACCCAGGTCTTAGGTGATCACCTCTGCAGTCGGCCTCGCCTGGGTTATCAGCTCTAGCGCCTCCTCAGGTGTCATCTCCTCAGCGAATCCCTCTCCAATGGCCTCAAGATCTGCCCTGGGGTAGATTGACTTGGTCATTGCCAGGGTTTGGGCCACGCCGACGACAACACGCTCGTCTGAGTACCTCTTCAGGACACTCGGGGCTTCATTTAGGCGCGCTTGCACCTAGGAGATCGTGTTGGAACTGGTTCCCACGTAGTGAGGATCCATGATGTCAAGGAGCCCTTTCACGGACTCGGCAAGGATCTCCCGTGACTCCTTGACAACCTTTATCTCCTCTACAAAAGCTTGAAACTGGATTTGGGCATTGGCTCTAGCAGCTGCCCAGGTTCATCCACAAGTAAACTTATCAAGCAAAACTGCAGACGGAGTACCTAATGGATTGGTTAAGATCATTGTTAGAGGGATGACTTACTTTCATAGTCGGCCTCCCATTTGGCTTTGGCCTTCTCCAGTTCAGCCTTTTCTTTCTCGAGCTTGGCATTGGCCCTCTCCAAGTCGGCCTTGTCTTTTTCGAGTTCACCTTTGACCCCCTCGGCCTCCTTCAGTTTGGTTTCCCCCTCTGTTTGGGTCTTCAACTCAGCTTCGAGGGCTGTACATCAGAATGGTCAAGTACTCAGGATTATAGTCAAGACACACTGGGTAGTCGGGAAGAAACAAAACTGGAGAAATATACACGGGACTTAGTTGGGAAGACAAATACAAGAGACTTACTTCTGATCTTGGCGGCTAAGGCCCATTTTTCATCCCTGAGCTGATCAACCACTCCCCTTAGCCAAGCCTCCTTCTCCTGGCTAGACCGCTCCAAGTCGGCCTTCGAGGTCTGGAGCTGGCCCAATTGCTGGAGTTGGGGGGCAAGCTGGGTCAGGACCTCATTCATCCTCTTTGAGCGGTCGACGATCTTCTGCTCGGAGCAAAACAGAGCAAAGCAGAGTCAAGTGACAAAACACTCAAGCAAGGAGGACTGACAAGAACTCAACATGGCAAAAATCATACCTGGACCCCCCGGGACGTGGCGATTGTGGTGCGAAGCAAGACTTCATGCTCCCTCTCCGCTGCCGCTTCATCATGCTCATAATTCTTCGCTGTTCCATGGGAGTTACCCAGTGGAACGTTCTTGGGAACCTACGGGGAGGAGCCTCGAGCCTGGGAAGGTCCGGTCCTTTTGAAGACGACGACGACAAGGATGGAGACGGGGTCCTGGCCCCCAACTCGGCGGCCGCTAGGGCTTCAGAGATCGGCTCAGGGGCTGGAGCAACAGCTCCAACATTCACCCCTTGGTCAGCCGACGGCAACAGTCCTACAGTTGGGATGACCTCAGTTTCTGCAACAAAGACGGTCACCGACTCAGCAGGTGCACTCGCTGGCGCTGGTTCGGCACTCGACAACAGGAGCAGTCGGTGTGGTCTCCTTGAGATCAATATTGGCCCGATTCCTACACAAAGAGCCAAGCATCAAGACGCTACAATGCTGAGCAGGACTTCTAGAAGACTCAAAGTCACATACCTTTTGGAGATTTTGAACCTCCATCCAGGGGCTCCTGAAGTCGGCACTAGAGGACTGCCGGCTGTCGAGTTGGATGGCGTGGCAGTCGGCAGTGGCGTTTTTGTCCTGGTCGGCCCCGTTCCTGGTGAGGCCAGCTGGGGTGCTCGGGTACTCGACGGTGCCATCCTTGGGCTTGATATTGCTGAGCCTGGTGGCGCTGGACTCGGCCTTGTACTTGGCGGCGCCCTTCTTGGGCTCGATGTTGCTGAGCCTGACTACGCCGGTCCTGGTCTAGGACTTGGTGGCCTAGGAGCTGCGCTGGCAATGTCTCTGATCTTGAGGCTCCCAACTGCAGCCATCGGCCTGATGATTTTCTTCTTGCCCTGGTCTACAATTGGCTTCTTCCCCGCTCTTTTGGAGTCGGGCTGGGCAGTTGAAGGACTTCTCGGCTTTTTCTTCGATTTCACGGCCAACAAAGTTTGGGAGTCTTCGTCAAACTCCTCACATGACTGCAAGCAGTTCAACGACATACATCATACACCGCAGAAGCAATCAAGAATACAAGTATACAAGCACCCATCACAGATGAACAGCAGATCTGCATCAGCAAGCTTACCTCGGGGCGAGGCCTCTTCTGGCTGTAAGCCGGCACAGACCGCTCTGAGTCTTCTGTTTCGACCACCCCGCTAGCAAAGTAGTCCAGCAGGATGTCGGTCACCTTGTGCTTGTTGGTCAGGTCTGGATATTCCCGACTGGGATCGCTTTTGCCCTTGTAGTGACTCCTCAGCTTCAGCGGCCTGATCCGGCCAGTCAAAAAGCGCCTGGCCACCCATGGACCAGTCAATCCGGCGCTCTTCAGCTAATCAATCTTGCTAACCAGTATGTAAACTTGGCCCATTTCCTCAAAACTGGGCAGAGATGTCCAGTTGGGCACAACCTTCGGAGGCAGACCGGTAAAAGGAGGAAGGCATGGTTCAAGATCAAAACAGTAAAACCACTCCCTATGCTAGCCTTTGAGAGAAGTTTTCAAGAGGAGATGGATATAAATCTTCTTCATCTCGTTCCTCAACTGGATACCGCCCCCCCCCCCCAATCACCTAGACCTTGCTCTTGGAGGGCTGGGGTTTGATGTGGAACAAATATCTAAAAAGATTCAAATGGGGTTTCACACCCAGGAAACACTTGCAAAGAGTTGCAAATATAAAAATTTGCAAGATGGAGTTGGGATTCAGATTCACCAACTCCAGTTCATAAAAGGCAAGAAGACGGCGGAGAAAGTCAGAAGACGGAAGAGAAAGACCCTGGCCGAAAAAGAAGGCGAAAACAACAGTCTCACCGGCCTGGGGCTCCAGAACCGATTCACCTTCAGCCGGACGGCAATGGATGACATCGCGGCTTTCCAGTCGCAGCAACCTCTCCAAGTGCTTCAGCTTGGACCGACCGCAATCTGAAGTCGGCCAAACCTCATCCGATGGCTTTCCAGTCGCAGCAACCTCTCCAAGTGCTTCAGCTTGGACCGACCGCAATCTGAAGTCGGCCAAACCTCATCCGATGCCTCCAGAATATCCGAAGCCCTCGGCATGGTTAAGGGCAAGGAGATTTGGGGGAAATGTTGTTGGAGGCTTGGAATGGATGAGGAGGAGCGGAATCGCCCGAGTTTCGAGAGGGAAATGCTAACAATGGCGAACCCTAGCAAGGCGAGGCGCGAAATTTCGGCGCGGAAGCTGGAAGACGAAACGACCGGTGGATTGGAGAAGATGAGGGAATCTTTTCTCTCTCTCCCCACCTTTATAGAGTCTGTACCGATAAGTGGTCTTGGGCCTGCAAAATCGGTACTGGGCCACCAAGATATGAATCTCTACAATAACACGCTCAATTTGGGCCGTTAGCTGGCTGTGTTAAAATCACAGTGCTAGTGTTGCTTATAGAGACCGATTGGGTAATCAGATATGCTTCATGAAAGCTTCATTGCTGAACACATGTGTTCAGATATCTGTATTATTCACCAGGTATTGAGAATATATCCTTATAAGGATCACAAGCTGGTCTCCATTAAAATTGGGGATGCAGGTATCTCTCAAGTACACCTGACCACATATTGGATTAAAAACCCATAAAGTGGTACTTGGCTTACATGCTTAGCCAACAATTGCCATGAGCAAATATTTTTCCAGCTGACATGACGCTGAAGAGTCTAACTTCCGAGTGGGACGCTACTCGGGAAGGACTATAAACACTTTTTCTAACTGACATGAAGCTAAAGAGTCTAATTTTCGAGTAGTATATTACTCGGAAAAGACTATAAATAATCATCCCGACTGACATGATGCCGATGAGTCTCATATACCGGTAGTATACTACTCGGGAAAGACTATAAAATTATTCCGGTTGATATGATACCGAAGAATCTCACATAACAGTAGTGCATGTAACACCCTGCCCTCCAGAACCGCACAGCCCAGCCCAATCGACGGGCGGGCCCACTTACACATAGCACCCCACTTACACTTTCGTCCTCGCTTCGTGTAAAAGGGTTAACCCGGAAGTACTATGGTTGGAGGGACAAGGCCTTATAAGTTGGTTCAACCCTTGCTCAACTAGCAAGGTGGTACTAATTATGTGCACACCGCACTCATGGGCCACATAGGCTCAAATCCTAATTGGGCCAGGATGTCACACACACCCCCCTCAAAGGACCTGGCGTCCCCGCCAGTCCAACTTACCCGCATAGCCACACAGGCATATAGGCAAATGTCCAGGAACACGCCCCCTCTTAGCGCACGTCCGTACGTCCAGTGCCGGCGCCATATGCCATGCCATGTGCCTCACACCGAGCCCACATGCGCCATGCGCCATATGCCCGCACACTGACCCGTACGCGCAACCGCGAGGGTCGGCTCTGATACCATTTGTAACACCCTGCCCTCCAGAACCACACAGCCCAGCCCAACCGACGGGCGGGCCCACTTACACATAGCACCCCACTTACACTTTCGTCCTCGCTTCGTGTAAAAGGGTTAACCCGGAAGTACTATGGTTGGAGGGACAAGGCCTTATAAGTTGGTTCAACCCTTGCTCAACTAGCAAGGTGGTACTAATTATGTGCACACCGCACTCATGGGCCACATAGGCCCAAATCCTAATTGGGCCAGGATGTCACACACACCCCCCCTCAAAGGACCTGGCGTCCCCGCCAGTCCAACTTACCCGCATAGCCACACAGGCATATAGGCAAATGTCCAGGAACGCGCCCCCTCTTAGCGCACGTCCGTACGTCCAGTGCCGGCGCCATATGCCATGCCATGTGCCTCACACCGAGCCCACATGCGCCATGCGCCATATGCCCGCACACTGACCCGTACTCGCAACCGCGAGGGTCGGCTCTGATACCATTTGTAACATCCTGCCCTCCAGAACCGCACAGCCCAGCCCATCCGATGGGCGGGCCCACTTACACATAGCACCCCACTTACACTTTCGTCCTCGCTTCGTGTAAAAGGGTTAACCCGGAAGTACTATGGTTGGAGGGACAAAGCCTTATAAGTTGGTTCAACCCTTGCTCAACTAGCAAGGTGGTACTAATTATGTGCACACCGCACTCATGGGCCACATAGGCCCAAATCCTAATTAGTAAATTATGAATTAGGATCAACATGCTCAAGGAGATTGTCGTGTGACTTGCCTTGCAATCGCAAAACGTCTTCAATTAATCTTCCGAACTCTTCCGCAGACTCTGCAGTCTTCCGAATCGACGATATACGTAACTACACGTAAAACAATAATAATCCTAAGAAACTCCAATAAACAATACATAAAAATACATAAACAAGTAAATTATGATTTTATATGAATTTAGGAAGAAACGGGTCGAATCGGAGTTCAGGTGGAAAAGATACGGCTTTTAGAATATTGAATTCGGAATAAATGCCCTTAAGGTCTAACCGTTTGGCTTATCCTACAGTCAAGATTGGCTCTGATACCAACTTGTCACGCCCAGAAATTCACCAGAATTTCCAAAGCTAATTTGTGCAATAAATCCTCGTCCAGAAATCAGCCGAGGTACACAAATTGACAATTTGATAAACATAACCAAAACAAAATAACGATAAATACTTACAACAGAGGCACTTAGTCCTCACACAGAAGAAAACAGCAGCGGAACGGCAACTAGCGTAGCTTCAGCACCAAGCCACAGGCAGCTCAACTGGGGTATAAGCCAAACACCATCTTCTCCTCCACGCAAAACTTCACTCTAAAGATTGCAATAATGCAGACTGAGTACCACCCACCGTACTCAACAAGCCAACTAGGGAATGCAATGTAATGCAACAGGATACCAAAGGAAAGGCATAATATGGCTTATTTGCATAAACCGCATTTAAACATTTGGACATTTAAAATCATTGAAAACAGTATAGTTTAGTTATTAATCAGTAATTTGAATCAACCACTGAACAACGCTCCAACGCAGTTCAGCCCAAACCATAACTCCTCCAAACAGGAGCTATCCATATTCCATCATTTATTCCATTAATGAGTAGTGAGTGGACTAATCACAGAAACATTGCTAGGCCGCTCATTAACCGCGAGCACGGCTATTCGAACAGTTTTACTCTGGCCAGAGGTGTACCAATTTTACCCACAAGACACAACTCCACAACACATCACTGTGCGCCTTAATACCACCACGGTACCTCGGAAAGGAATTGTGATAAGACCCCCATGTAACCGCACAACAGGGAGTCACCCGCTGGACCACCAGTTTCCGGCAGGAGCTGATCAGGCCCCCAACAGGGACAAGATCCAACGCCAAGACATGGACTTATTGAGAAGCCATGGTGGTCTTATTGACACAGCCACAACACACGATGGTGGAGCCCCGGTTGAACGTACTACACATTGGATCCTACCATTACCCATGACTGGCTTGTGGTTAGCACGAGTATTGCTTCGCCACAAAAGCCATAGTCCACGGAAAACCGGTCCTTAACTGTCTGAATGAGCACCGCTAGCAACATTCCAACCTGAGCAAAGGTGCTCACAAGAAGCCACTCCACCATCCATCAAGTTTTAGTTGACATAGTTAATTAATCAACCACGACTCACTGTCGTGTGAAAATATAGCCATTAATCCATATCTAGTAATAAATGAGTCATTAATTTACCCACATATAAAATAACTCATAGTCTACTAGCATGGCTAAGCAAAATCCTAAATAAATTCAGCAGAATAAATTAAAATAGTCATCAGCTAGTCCAGTATTATTACCGGGAGCAGCCCGTGGTATCAAGGTGGAGGAATCCGCAATATCGACTGGCCATAATATCGAAGATCATAGATTAGTAAAATAACAATACCCCATATAATGACATTCAAAAAGCATCTCTCATGCAATATACTTTAAAGAATAAAACTCAACGGCAGCATTCACAAATGGAGAAGGATCAACATGCTCAAGGAACCGTCGTGTGAACTTGCCTTGCAATCGCAAAAACGTCATTCAATTAATCTTCCGAACTCTTCCGCAGACTCGTGCACTCTTCCGAAATCGACGATATACTAATAGCGACACGTAAACACAAATAATAATCCTAAGCCAAACTCCAATAAAAATCAACATCAAAAAATACAAATAAACAAGTAAATTATGATTTTAGGTATGAATTTAGAAGAAACGGGTCGAATCGGAGTTCAGGTGGGAAAAGAATTACGGCTTTTAGAAATGAATTCTGGAATAATTCCGAAAAGAGAATTGGAAAAGGATATTCCTCAAACATTCACCCGGCCTTCGGATTAGAATAATTATTTTTGGTTAGATCCTGTGAGTTCGAGGCAGACAGTCATAGCATGTCTCACGATAGACTAAGTCTGTCGGAACAGAGGTGACTTGATGTGGCTGATTTTGATGTGGCGAATGAGGTTAGATACATAGGGGATCCAATGAATGAGACCGCTCTCGAGAGAGAGCCAACAACTCGAAGTTGATTGGGATAGCTTGAATGGACTGAGGGTTTCAACGGAGATCCTGGTGACTTGGTTTGACTTTGGGAATCGGCACTGGGCGATCGAGGTGCCACGGAGATGAGTTTGATGGCAAACGAAGCATACAGAGGGTGATGAGGATGACAGGAGCCGTGGTACGGTGCAGCCGGCCACGGCGACGGCAGTTTTGCAGCAGGAGAGTTGATGACCGACATAGGAGACAGGCTAGCGACGGCACCGCGTCCAGAAGGAGAATCGTGACTAACGTGGCGGCGGATGATGACCACATGGCGCTGCGCGGATAACAAGCAGGATGGTAGTTAAACCGACAGGATGGCCACGCCGGGGATGCCCTCAACCAGTGAGAGGAGAAACGAAGGCGACCAAACGGCGACGATGGTGGCCAGCACCAGCACACAGGCGGCAAGCTGGTACAGAGCAGCGCAGGCTCACAGGCGTACCGGCCGCAGCAGGCACCGATGGCTGGCATGCAGAGGCCCGTTAGCAGCAAGCGGCGCAGGACGAACTGGTGGGACATGGACAAGCGATCTGGAGGGTGGACAGGGGCAACACCAAAGGGAGACGGCGTCGCCACGGCGAGCAAGGGACACGGCGTTGGCAGCGGCTTGAGCTTCGGCAGCGACCGTTTCAAGCTTTGGAGAAAACAGGAAAAAGACGCGAGATCAAAGACGGATGACGGCGACAGCACGCAAACGGCTAGGGACAGGGGCGCCGAGAGCAGAGCCCCAGGCAGCGGCTAGAGAAATGAAGCGCGGCGCTGAACACAGGGGACGTGGACCTGGACTAGCAACAGTGGCGCAGCAGTTGCCACGCACGGGAGCAAACGGCGGCTTCCAGACGGGCAAAGAGGAGAGGATGCGGCGAGCATGCTTCGGCTACGGTTTGACTCAAGCCCGACCTGGTGGGGATCGAAGACGACGCGTGGGCCCCGAGCGTGTCACAGACGACGACATAAATGCCGACTGGGACGACGCCCGAGTTGCAACGGCTTGGCGACTGTGTGCAGACGGGACGAAGACGACGCTGAGGATCCCGGCAGGCTCTGGACGCGTTCTGACCCCGGCAGGGGATTCGAAGACGGATGCGACGACTACGACAACAGCGCAGTATGGCGAGGAGGAGCAGGCGGGTGGCTCAGAGGATGCTCACCTTGAAAGACGACGGCGACGACCGGCTTGGGGCGACGCCCAGCGCGACGCCGGCTGTCGAGCGGCGCGTGGGGGGACAGCGACGGTGCAGATGAGAAACAGGGCGGCTCCGCCGGCGACTGCGGCGTAGGAGCGGAAGGAGCAGCGGCTCCGGCGGGATGCGGCAGCAGAGACCCAGGCACGCCCAAGCAGGCGACGGACGGCTGAAGGCCCAGCGCGCAGTGGCGCCAGCGCATCCCAACCAACAGTTCAGAAAGCGCGTGGCGGCAGGTGTACGGCGACGCCGCATCGACGGCCACATCATCACCTCCATGCCCTTTGTGACGTTCCACGGATAACGTCGACCACCGCCCGTGGCCTTGGTAAAGCCGGGTGGCGGGGCGCGCCTGCGTCTCGCCTAACGGACCGCGAGTCGGCAAGGCCCTGGCGGCGTGAGAGAGGGGCAGAGCCGCGCTAGGGCACAGCGCTGGCAGCTGAGGCATATATAGGGCGTGTGGCGAGGATTCGGCAGTAGGTGGCCCCGAGCGATTCTGCGCGGCGGGTTGCGGAAGGCAAGCGCAGAGGAGGCCAGCTGCTCCAAGGGGCGGCGGGATGCGGCGCGCTGCAGCGAGGCCGGGCTGGGGCGCAGCTGGGCCGGAGGGAGGCAGGCGCGGGGTCTGGGCCGAGGAGCTCGGCAGGGAGCTCGGGGTGCGGCGTGCGGCCTGTGGCCGGGAGCTTGACAGGAAAAGGACAGACAGAAGAACGAAGAAAAGAGGAAGGGGAAAAAGGGAAAAGCAGCAGGGTCTTCTGATAAAATCCAAAATTTGGAAAATTGGAATGTATAAATTCAGGGATATATTTCTGAATTGAAGCTTTGTAGAAAATTCAGAGGTCGGAATATTCTGATAATCAGAATCGTATACATATATAATGGGATATTTTTAGAAATTGAAGCTCAAGGATATTTGTCAAATCTGGGATTTGGGGAAAACCTTTCGATTACCAGAGATATTAAAATGCGATCAAAGGAATTTGGGTGAAACAAAATATTTGGAATATTGAGGAGGTATATACCATTCATAATATATTATATACTCTACGTATATATACATAGGTATAAATAAGATATTGGGATCAAACAGTATTTGGAAGTAATTAGGAAAACAAAAAATATATGTGTGGGTCCGGAGACGGAACATATTGTGGGATTCAGAAGAAGAATATTTTCCCGATGAATTGGGGAGTATCGGGACTATCATCGGGATATTCAGGAATATTTGGCGGAAAAACAAATATCGGATTATTCATCGGGTTGGGAACGTAGAGGGGATTTTATTTTCTTATAGTCCAATAGATGAATATTTTGGGGAATTCAAGGAGTGAGAAAAAATTTTGCACGGGCTTCGAAAAAGAAGGGTATTTATCAAAGAACCTGGGAAACCGGAATCTCGAATAATTCAGCGGAATCCGATAAAATTGGAATTATTTTCAGAGATCAATAGTTCGAATTATTCAAGCATAATTGAACTTCCCAAAAATGTGGATATGTTGGAGGATGCGGGAAAATTATAATATTTTTCCAGAGCGTAAAGGGGAACAGGAAAATGGAATATTCCAACGTAAATATTTTAGATTAGGGAATTGACGAGATGTTTTATTGGAACCGGAATTTGGAGAAATCTAACACAATGGAGATTTGGATTGTATTCGACGGAAAAAGAGTTTAAGGGAATATCTGGGATTATCTTAAAGGGAAAATATAGAGATCTTTCGAATACAAAGGATCTCAGATTAGGGGAGGGGAGTCCAAAAGTGATCAGTTTCTAGAGTTTCAAAATGAAAAAATCCGGTAACTGCGTATTTAGATTTTCGAGGTGACTTTAGGTTCTGGGAACGACACAAAAAACCCTAGAGGAAAAAGGAAGTCAGAGTTCACAATGAACGGAGAGACTCAAAGGACTGAATCAGGAAACGACCCGCCAACAGGGGAAAGAAAAGGATATTTATTTATATTTAATTACTTTACTTTAGTGATCTTTATAGCATTAAATAATTCTGTAGCTCCGAAAAATCCAAGAATATTTCAGAGAGTTTATTAAATCACGAGGAATTTACCAGAAGTAAATGCCACCACGAAACACGAAGAATTTAATATTGTAAATACTCAAATGCTAAATACTCCCGACAACAACCCCTGGAATATAAAAAGCATCCAAGTATTTATTTAAAGATTTAACCTTGGATTTTTAATATTGGAATTTCAAAATTTTATTCAAACTCTTTTCTCAAACAAAAAATTTCTAGTATCTTGTTATTTTTCCAATACCCCACGATAATTTTTAATTAAGGCGATTTTCGGGGCGTTACAATCCACCCCCCCTACAAAAATTCTCGTCCGAGATTAGGGCGGCTAGAAAGAAAAGGGTTTGGTTTGGTCTTCAATTCTTCCGTCAATTCTTCTGGTGACAACTTCTCAAAATCTGTTCCCATTGTCTGTCTGTCTGGGGTAGTTGTCTATCGAACCTTTTACCTTACTAGTGCTCTCGTGACTTTATTGGAACCTCTGAAGTAAATTGGCAGTGATCATCCTTCTGGAAACACTTCGATTCCTAACTTCTGTTGCTCAATTGGCTTCCAATTAGTATCTGGTCCTTATGGTTGTCTTCGCATACCCAACTCTTCGACTTATCCTTGGCACTTCTGTCTTAGGTGCTACCCTTCAATGTAGATAGACTTAGAATCATGGCAACAATTGCCAGTTCTCCTGAAGATAAATCACTTGCGTCAAGCTACTTTCTCAACATAACAAACTGGCTTTCACTAAACTTCATTGTCATAAACTGGCTATTCCCTAACTCATCGTCAGTTAGGGCATGTCTTCTCTTCTTCCAACTTCTGATGCTACCGACTTGTCTTTCTTTTACTATAATGACTGTTGTGACCATGATGTCGTTGATGCTTCTCTCGATGACTGACACTTTGTTTTGGGTGAAATCTCGAAAATTATCCATCCCAAACATTATTTTTCTGGCCTCGTTGTAGCTGGTAGGGTTGTTCTTCTGAGAAAATTAGAACAGCGAGATGATCCTCAATCCTGGCTTGACTTGTCTCTTTCTATTCTTCATCCTTTTCTATTCGTCTTAGCCCCTAACAGACTGCTTTGGTCTTCTGAGGTCCGGTCGTAATCTTCAAAGATGAACCGATCGGCTACCATTACTTGTGTCTTCCTAAGGCCCTTAGCTTCTTCTTGGGCTAATATAACCAAGCAGTAGCTTCCACTATCCAACAACAGTCTGCTGACTCTTGGTGAACTAGGTGTGCCGGCAAAACTGAGTTGCATATCTTAAGCTGAGCAGAGTCATGACTGTGGTTATTACTGAATCCAATATAATCTCTTTTTCTTATCACATGTATAAAACTGTCCATCTGGTGAGAAAATCAACGGGGAGAAGAAGGCGGTATAGAGCAAAGAGAGAGAAAGAGGGGCACCTTCTTTACTAAATATTTTAATTATTACTGAACTGTAAGTGAATATAGAGTGTTGTTTATACACATCTGCCAAAACTAGTATAGCCAAATACCACTGACACACGCTATACGCTACCCAAACACACAAGCACAAAAGGAGCAAGCACCAGCACACATAACAAGCAAGCTAACACACGCGACCTAAAACTAGCGTCACTACTCTTCAAAGGTCACAAGGGGAGGTTGGTTTAAGGATTGGTTTCTTGCACAAAATCTTCGTTCCACGTAGACTAGGGCATGATGACTTGACACGAGGGATCTTCCTTGATGCTTGCTGATGCTTGAGACGACTTCAACAGATTGACACAATCAGCAACTTCTAGCATCTTCCTTGTTTGTAGCCACCCAGTTAAACAACTAGAACAGTTGAAAGAGAGAGGGGATAGAAAACTTTGCAAAGATTTCGTAGATAAGGAGAATTTTTCGCAACTAGGTTTCGGAAAGATGCCCCTTAAGGTCTAACCGTTTGGCTTATCCTACAGTCAAGATTGGCTCTGATACCAACTTATCACGCCCAGAAATTCACCAGAATTTCCAAAGCTAATTTGTGTAATAAATCCTCGTCCAGGAATTAGCCGAGGTACACAAATTGACAATTTGAATAAACATAACCAAAACAAAATAACGATAAAATACTTACAACAGAGCACTTAGTCCTCACACAGAAGAGAGTCGAAACAGCAGCGGAACGCAACTAGCGTAGCTTCAGCACCAAGCCACAGGCAGCTCAACTGGGTATAAGCCAAACACCATCTTCTCCTCCACGCAAAACTTCACTCTAAAATTGCAATATACAAGACTGAGTACCACCACCGTACTCAACAAGCCACACTAGGGAATGCAATGTAATGCAACAGGATACAAAGGAAAAGGGGCGGGCATAATATGGCTTTATTTGCATTAAAAACCGCATTTAAAACATTTGCATTTAAATCTTTGAAAACAGTATAGTTAGTTTTAAATCAGTATTGAATCAACCACTCAACAACGCTCCAACGCAGTTCAGGCCCCAAACCATAACTCCTCCAACAGGAGCTATCCAATATTCCATCATTTATTTCCATTAATGAGTAGTGAGGACTAATCACAGGAACATTGCTAGGCGCTCATTAACCGTCAGGGAGCACGGCTATTCGAACATTTACTCTGGCCAGAGGAGCTGCCGGTGTACCAATTTACCCACAAGAACACAACTCCACAACACATCGGATACACTGTGCGCTACTTAAAAATACACCCACCTACGGAAAGGATTGTGATCAAGACCCTCCATGTAACCCGCACAACAAGGGAGCCACCCGCTTGGACCACCAGTTTCAGGCAAGAGCTGACGACACACCGTATAGCTGCCCCAACAGGGAAACGATCCAACGCCCAAGACATCGGATGCCTTATTGAGCGCAGCATGGTGCCGGTCTTATTGACACAGCCACAACACACCATGGTGGACCCCGGTTTGAACGTACTACACATTGGATCTACCATTACCCATGCTGGCTTGTGGTTAGCTACGCCGTGTCGAGTATTGCTGCTCGCGCTCTCGCAACAATGCCGTAGTCGCGCAAAAACCGGTCCTTCCAAACTGTCATGAGCAGTCACCGCTAGCAACATTCCAAACCTGGTGCTCACAACCCACCAAGGGTCCATCAAGTTTTAGTTGACATAGTTAATTAATTCAACCACGACTCACTGTCGTGAAAATATAGCCATTAATCCATAGGCAACCAATCGGGTTAGTCATACCAAATGAGGTCGGAGTTAAGTTACCCACATAAAATGTACACTATAGTTTTTCTAGCATGGCTAAGCAAAATCCTAAAATCTAGCAGACCATTAAATAGTCATCCAGCTAGTCAGTATATTACCGGCGGGGTATCAAGGTGGAGGAATCAATATCGACATGGCCATAATAGTCCCAAGGATCTATAGGATAGTAAATAAATACCCATAGTATAAGACATTCAAAAAAGCATTTCATGCAATAACTTAAAATAAAATACTTTCACAAATGGGATCAACATGTCTCAAGGAGATGTCGTGTGACTTGCCTTGCAATCGCAAAACGTCTTCAATTAATCTTCCGAACTCTTCCGCAGACTCTGCAATCTTCTGAATCGACGATATACGTAACTACACGTAAAACAATAATAATCCTAAAACTCCAATAAACAATACATAAAAATACATAAACAAGTAATTATGATTTTATATGAATTTAGGAAGAAACGGGTCGAATCGGAGTCAGGTGCGAAAAGATGACGCTTCTGTTTAAGAAAATATGAAATATTGGAGGCGAATAATTCCGAAAGAAATTGGAAAAGGAATATTCGCGGCAAACATTCACGGATCAACGGGGTCTTCGGATATAGAATAATTTTTTTCGTTAGATACTGGAGTGAGGCATACAGTCATAGGCATGTCTGCACGATAGACTAAGTCTGTGAACAGAGGGTGGTATGATGTGGTGGCTGATTGGGCAGAAGAGGTTAGATAATAAGGAGATCCAATGAATAGACCGCTCTCGAAGAGAAGAGCCAACAACTCGAAGTTGAGGGTAGCTTGAATGGACTGAGGCTTTGCTACGGATGCATCGGTAGTGACTCAGATTGACTTTGCGGGGAAGTCGGGCGAACATCGAAGGTGACCACGGGATGAGGTCTGATGGCAAACCGAAGGCATAACAGACGTGATGAGGATGACAGACCGGGTAAAGTGCAGCCGGCCCACGGCGACGGCATTTGGGCAGCGGAGGTGTGATGACCGACAAAGAACACGGCTACCGACGCGCACCGCATCCAGAGAGAAGTGACAACCGGCGAGCGGATGGATGACCAGCATCGGCGGCCCTTGGAAGCAGAACAGGATCGGCGCCGGATGCTGCAGTTCCAGGAGGCGAGAAACAGAAAGGCCGACAAAGGGCGGTTATCGATTCAGGTGGCAAGCACAGGCACACAGGCCGGTTCAAGACCTGTAACAGAGCAGTCGCAGGATGGGCTCCCACAGAGCGACGGCGCAGCAAGTGGCACCGAAGGGGGCGTGGGGTTGGCTGGCATGCAGAGGCGTGAGCAGCAGCAGCGCGACGCGGCCGGGACGACTGGGTGACGATGGACAGCGATCTGGGAGGGACAGGGGCACACCACCAAGGGGAGACGATAATGGAGTCTGTCGGCCACGCGACAAGAGGACACGCTCGGCAGCGGCTTAGCTAAAATCGAGCAGGCGGACGGTTCAGCTTGTGGAAGAAACAAGGAAAAACGGAACGGGCACCGCGAATCAAAGACCAGAAATGACGAGCAGTTTCGACAGCAGCGCAAAAACCGCAAGGGAGCACGTCCACATGGAGGGCGCAGGGCATAGCCAGGCAGCGGCT